>PVJA010034951.1:0-22187 GCA_004027025.1 Myocastor coypus
TTTTTTTTTTCTTTTCCCCCTTTTTTTCTTTGAAAGTTGACATATTGCATATTGTCCTCACAATCATTCTATAGAGTGCAGTGTGTGGGCATGACCCACCTCCCTATTAATGAAGTCAACTAATTTCTCAGCGACACATTTTTCTTTTTCCAAAATAGTGGCAGCAATTTTTAATGAACAGCACAGTCTTTTTGAAATGTAGAGATGTACACTAGCTATGACACTAAGCCTTTGGCTCAGTTCTCAGTACAACGAAGTATATAAAACACAAAAACACACCAAACAAACAAAGCACACTTGCTATCACACTTGCACACCTGTTAGAATGTCTCAAATTGAGAACATTGGTAAAAGCAGTGCTAGGGAGGACTAGAGCAATAAGAGCTTGGATTTATTGCTGGTGGAAATAAAACTGGTATAGTTGCATGGAAGACAGTTTGGCAGTTTACTTAAAAACTATGTACATGCTTACCATATGATTCACAGTCACCATTCTTGGTGTGTCCCCTAAGCACTTGAAAATTTATGTCTACCCAAATCCTGCATATGGATGTTTATAATAGCATTATTCATAATTGCCAAAACTTGGAAGTAAACAAGATATCATTGGTTCAACTAAGTAATGGACACAGAAAGTTCGGTACATACGGACAATGGAATGCTTCTCAGGACAAAAAGAAATGAAATATCAAATCATGAAATCACTAAAAGGAACTCTAAGTACATATTTTTGAATCAAAGAAGAAAATGAAAAAAAGATGTGTACCATATGTTTGAAACTATATAACATCCTGGAAAAGGGAAAGCTATAGGGAGAGTGAAAAGATTGCTGGTTGCCAGCAGCTGGAATGGAGGGAGGGAAAAATAAGCAGGAGAGTGCCAATAGTTTCACCTTTTAGGACAGTGAAATTAGGGGATGGGGAGATAGTTCTGTGGCACAAGTGCCTGCCTGGCAAGTTCAAGGTTGGGAGTTTGAACCCCAGTCCTGTAAAAAAAAAAAAATACAGTGAAACTATTCTGTATGATAAGAGTGGAAATAGGTCAAACTCATAAAAGGTAGCCCACTGTGAGTGCGTCCTAATGCAAGTTTTGGACTTGGTGGATAATGGTTTGTTATCATTGACTTACTAATGTAATAAATGTGTCAATTTAGGTGGATTATGTTGATGGGAGAAGTGGTACAAGTGTTGAGGTTGTGGACTACCAGGCACCTCCGTACCTTCCCCTCACTTTTGTCATGTAACTTAATCTGTTTTTTAAAAAATGAAATATTACAAAAGCTATAAGAAGCTTGGCATGGTGGTACTTAGTTTTAACACCAGAACTCTGGGAGGCAGAGGCAAAAAGATCTCAAGTTTGACAAAGTTTAAATGCAAATATGTATTGAAAGATCCTTCTTATGCTTTTTATGATTTGATGTTTCCCTTCTGTTTTCCCTGAGCAACATTCACTGTCTGGGTATACCGAAGTTTCTTTATCCATTCATTAGTTGTCCCAATGATAGCTTGCTGCTTCCAAGTTTTGACAATTATAAACAAAACTACTATAAACATTCATATGCAGGGTTTGGGTGGACATAAGTTTTCAAAGATTCAGAAATTGTAATATAAAATTATGTTTTGAAATGTCAACATTTCATTTGGAATTTTTGCTTTGTTTCTGTATATAGTCCCTAAGTGATCAATCTATGTTCTATTAAGAAACATTGTGGGACTTAGTGACTCAGGGACACCCTGTCTCAAATTTTTTTAAATGGTAAGGGAGGTAGCCTAGTTGGATGTTCCCTGGCTTTAATCTTCATAACACACACACATACACATACATACATGTTCAATTTATTACTATATGGAGAAGGACCTGATGGCTTAGTTCCAGCATAAATATCTAAATCAAAAGCAAATAAATAAATAAATAAATAAATAAATAGCATAAAAAGATCTTCACATCTTTAGGTTCAAATGCACAAAGGATGAAATGCAAGTAAAATGTTCCATGTGCATGAAGAGCCATGTTAAAGATGTATTATTATAACACCTCAATACCTGAATTGAAAGCATTCATAGGACTGCTGTACTTAGCACAGGTAAGGGCAGGAATGTAAAAGACTTATAGAAAAGTGATGTATCAAAATATGGCATGAAAATTTATGCCCCTATAGATGCAAAGATTTACTATGCCTTCAATTTAGACATTTATCTTGGAACTCAGCCATCAGGACGTTCTTTGTGTCCTGGAACTCAGCCATGAGGACCTTCTTTATATAAACTGAGTGATGTCATGAACAGACTTGTTGCTCCATCTCCCAAACTAAGTGGAATGTGACATTCAATAATTGCTGTACCAGTTTCCAACTGATATTACATTTTCTAAGAGTAGAAGTTGAACAGTCAAGTAACTGAATGAATGGACAAAGCAAAATTTCCAAATGAAATTTTGCAATATCAAAACAGGCATTTGTATAGTACAGTCCTTAGATTTCAGAAAGATATAGCATTGTCCTCATATATGACAATGAAAAGCAAATTGGTACTGCTGATGTCAATGTTTCAGTGACGGAGAAATATTGACAGGGAAACACTGACAAAAGGAAGCCTGATATGGCAACTTTCTACAACAAAACCAAAGGTGGAGTAGATATGGTTGATGAGTTACACAGCAACTATGATGCCACTCGAAGCACAAAGCATTGGCTAATGGTTATGTTTTAATGTATCCTCAGTGTTAATGGCATAAGAAGTTTGATAGTTTACAAATCATATAACATGTATAAAATATCGTGGAGAAAGATTCTCAGAGGATTGGGATTAGGGCACATAAGACATCATTTAAAGCAGAGGAAAAAAATGTTTCGGCCCAGAGAACTGCGCAAAAAAATTGTGCAGCACACTGGTGAGCTAAGAGGTGAAGAGGCTGACACAGCATGATCAAGGCCTACTGCAACAATAAGAAAACGAGATTTCAACTATGCCTTACAAGAAAGGAAAAGAAAGCAACATATATGCTGTCAGTGTGATACTTGTGCATGGAGCATGCAGTTAGCATGTGTCAAGATTGCTGTGAGTGATTCAAAATATTTATTTATTTATTTTAAATTTAACAATGGTTGTATTACATATTTTCATCATCGGATCGGTTCAGATTAATAGATATAGGTATATAAGATTGTTCAAACAATTAAACATTAACACTTTCCATAAACATTACTTTTTTTTAACAGTTGACACACTGCATATTGTCCTCACAATAGTTATACAAAGCACAGGGTGTGGGCATGACACACTTTCCAATTACATTAACACTTTCCATAAACATTACTTTTTTTTAACAGTTGACACACTGCATATTGTCCTCACAATAGTTATACAAAGCACAGGGTGTGGGCATGACACACTTTCCAATTGATATTGGTAAGGAAAGAAACAAATTTAGAGTTCTTATATTAGGGAGACTATACAATATTTACACATGTAGGCCTGGTTTACTTCACTAATGAGTATATGTTCAATATACATCCATTTATATATGAAGTCTTTCAGCTTATCATTCTTTATACCTGAGTAATATTCCATTGTATAAAAATACCACATTTTCTTCAACCATTCTTCAAATGATGGGCATTTTGGTTGTTTCCAAGATTTGGCTATTACAAACTGAGCTGCTATAAACATAGGTGCACAGATATCACTATGGTATGATGTTTTCAGTTCTTCTGGGAAAATTTCCAGTACGGGGATAGCTGGATTCAATGGGATCTCCAGGTCTAGTTTTTTAAGGATCCTCCACACCACTTTCCATAATGGTTGCACTAATCTGCATTCCCACCAGCAGTGGAGAAAGGTTCCTCTTTCCCCACAACCTGTCCAGCATTTGTTGCTGATTTATTTCTTATGATAGCCATTCTTTCTGGGGTGAAATGGTATCTAAGTGTTGTTTTGATTTGCATTTCACAAATGGCTAGCGGTGTGGAACATTTCTTCATGTATTTATAGGTTTGCTGGATTTCTTTCTCTGAGAAATGTGTGTTCATTTCAGATGCCCATTTCTGGATTGGGTCTTTGAATTTTGCAACCCTAATGTTTTTGAGTTCTTTGTAGATTCTAGATAGAAGACCTTTGTCTGACTACTTATAAGTTAAATTTTTTTCTATATTTGTGGGTTGCCTTTTCACTCTGTTGGTAATTTCCTTTGATGTGCAAAAACTTCTTAGCTGGAGGAGGTCCCAATTGTTGATGCTTTCAAGTGTTAAACGTGCAATTTGATTTCTGTCCATGAACTTTTTGCCTACTCCGATGTCTTCAAGAATTCCTCCCACTTTCTCTTCCAGGAGATTTAATGTTTCACTTTTAATATTTAGATCTTTAATCCATTTTGACTTTAGTTTAGTTCCTGGTGATAGACTAGGGTCAAGTTTTAGTTTTCGGCATGTAGAGAGCCAATTTTTCCAGCATCGTTTGTTAAAGAGGCTGTCTTTCTTCCAGTACACATATTTGGCCCCTTTGTCAAAAATAAAGTGGTTGAGTGTGTTTGTATCTGCTTCTGCATCTTCTAATCTATTCCATTGATCCTCAGGTCTATTCTTTTGCCAATACCATGCTGATTTTATTATGGTAGCTTTGTAGTATACCTTTAGGTCAGGAATTATAATGTCTCCTGCCCTATGTTTGTTGCCTAGAATTGTCTTTGCAATTCTGGGTCTTTTTTGGTTCCAAATAAATTTGAGGAATAATTTCTCCAGGTCTGTGAGGTATGTTGATGGTATTTGGATAGGGATTGCATTAAATCTGTATAACAATTTAGGGAGCATAACCATCTTAACAATGTTAGTTCTTCCTATCCAGGAGCAGGGAATATCTTTCCATTTTCTGAAATCTTCTAGGATCTCTTTTTTCAGAGTAATGTAGTTTTTACTGAAAAGGTATTTTACTTCTTTAGTTAGATTAATCCCTAAGTATTTCATTTTTTTCTGTGCTATTATAAAAGGTACTGCTTCTCTAATTTCTCTCTCAGTGTGTTTGTTACCTGTGTAGAGGAATGCCACTGACTTTTGTGTATTGACTTTATAATCTGCTATGCTACTGAATTTGTGTATTAATTCCAGTAGCTTCTTGGTGGAGTTGTTTGGGTCTTCCAAGTAGAGTATCATGTCATCTGCAAATAATGATAGTTTCACTTCTTCTTTAACTATTCTTATTCCTTTTATTTTGCTTTCTTGCCTAACAGCTGTAGGTAATGATTTCAGAACTATATTGAATAGTAGTGGTGACAGAGGACATCCTTGTCTTGTGCCAGATTTAAGACTAAAAAACTTCAGTTTTTCCCCATTTGGAATTATGTTAGGTGTTGGATTGTTGTAGATGGCTTTTATTAGGTTGAGGTAGAGGCCCTCTATTCTAATGTTCTGTAGGACTTTGAACATGAATGAGTGTTGGATTTTGTCAAAGGCCTTTTCTGCATCAATTGAGATGATCATGTGATTTTTGGCTTTCGCTCTATTGATATAGTCAATTGCATTTATAGGTTTGCATATATTGAACCATCCTTGAATCCCTGGAATGAATCCTACCTGGTCGTGGTGTATAATTTTTTTGATGATTAGTTGTATTCTATTGGCGAGGATTTTATCGAGGATTTTTGCATGTACGTTCATCAGAGAAATTGCATCTCTCTCTGGTCTTGGTATCAGTGTAATACTTGCCTCTAGGAATGATTTTGGAAGGAATGCTTCCTTTTCAATTTCATTGAAGAGTTGGAGGAGTGTTGGGATTGAGTCTTCTATAAATTTCTTGTAGAATTCAGTAGTGAATCGATCAGGTCCCAGACTTTTCTTTGTCGGTAGGCTTTTTATTACATTTTGTATTTCACTTGCTGTTATTGGGTTATTGAGAGTTGTTATATCTTCTTGATTGAGTTTGGGTAATTTGTACTTTTCTAGGAATCTGTCCATTCCATCTATGTCTTCATTTCTGTGAGAGTAAAGATTCTCAAAGTGGTTATTTATGATCCTCTGAATCTCTGCTGTGTCTGTAGTAATTTCACTCTTTTTATTCCTTACTGCTTGAATTCGAGTCTTTTCTTTCCTCTTTTTGATGAGGTTATCTAGGGGCTTATCAATTATATTTAATATTTCAAAGAACCAGCTTTTGGATTCATTAATTCTTTGTATTGTTTTCTTTGTCTCAATTGAATTAATTTCTGCACTAATCTGTATAATTTTCTAACATCTTTGGGCTTTTGATTTTGTTTAGTCTTCTATTTCTAGTCGACTGAGGTGCTTCAGGAGAGTATTTATTTGTTCCCATTCTGTTTTCTTAATGTGTGAGTTCAGAGCTATAAATTTTCCTCTAAGAACTGCTTTCACTGCGTCCCATAAATGTTGGTAGGTTGTGTTTGAATTTTCGTTAAGTTGTAGATATTGTTTAATTTCTTGCTTAATTTCATCTGTAACCCACTGGTTGTTGAGAATAGTGTTGCTTAATTTCCATAGTTCTTGTGGTTTCTGATGTAATTTATTTCCAATTTCATTTCACTGTGGTCAGATAATATGCACTGGATAATTTCTGTCTTCTTACATATACTTTTTTTTTTTTTTTAAGGCAGGATCTCGCTATGTGGTTGAGGCTGGCCGCCTTGAGCTCACTTTTGTAGCCCAGGCTGGTCTCGAACTCACACCAATCCTCCTGCCTCAGCCTCCCGAGTGCTAGGATTACAGGCGTGAGCCACCACGCCTGGCTTCTTACATATACTTAAGCATGACCGATGTATTAATATATGGTCTACTTTAGAAAATGTCCCACGTGCAGCTGAAAAAAATGTGTATTCTGAAGTGGTTGGGTGGAACACTCTGTGTATGTCCACTAATTCTAGTTGTTTCAAGTTCTGATTCAGCTCTACTATTTCTTTGATAAGTTTTTGTCTGCTTGGTCTATCTTTTCAGATAAAGGGGTGTTGAGTTCTCCTGTTAAGATTGTGTTATTGGATATTAGATTTTTCATGTCTGTTAAGGTTTGTCTTTTTTTTTTTTTTTTTTTTTTGGTGGTACCAGGGATCAAACTTAGGACCTTGTGTTTGCCAGGCAAGCACTTACACCACTGAGCTATCTCCCTGGTCCCCAGGTTTGTCTTATATAGCTTGCTGCTCCTGTGTTGGGTGCATACGTATTTATGAGTGTCACTTCTTTATCTTGAAGTTTTCCCCTAAGCAATATGCAGTGGCCTCCTTTATTTCGTTTGATCAATCTTGGTTTGAAGTTTAGACTGTCTGCAAACAGGATTGCTACCCCTGTTCTTCTTTGTGGTGCTGGAGCATGTAGTATTGTTTTCCATCCTTTCACTTTTAGCTTATGAGTTTCTTTATGAGTTAAGTGTGTTTCTTCTATACAGCATACTGTTGGATTTTGCTTCCTTATCCACTCTGCCAGTCTATTTCTTTTAATTGGAGAGTTGAGTCCATTTACATTGATGGTTATAATTGAAATATGTTGACTTATGATTGACATGATGTTTACTTACTACTGTTTACCTTTTTTTCCTCCTGTGTTTAATTGAGGAGCCTATTTGGTGGGATCTTTCTGTTCTCATTTCTTGAGTTTGAGTCGTTTTGGTCCCTCTCTAAAATATTTTTTAGTATGCTGTGTAAGCTTGGTTTTGACGTCATGAAATGCTTTAGTTGTTCCTTGTCATGGAAGTATTTCACTTCTCCCTCATACTTGAAAGAGAGTTTTGCGGGGTATAGCAGTCTGGGCTGAAATTTGTTTTCGTGAAAGACTTGAAGCACTCTGATCCATGCTCTTCTTGACTTCATGGTTTGTGAAGAGAAATCTGCTGTTATTCTGATGGGTTTTCCTTTAAATGTGATCTGTTTCTTTTCTCTAGCAGCTTTTAGTATACTATTCTGCTGGATTTATGGAAACTTGATTATTATTTGTCTGGTTGTGTTTTTAGTCAGGTTGATGTTATTTGGGGTTCTGTATGCTTCAGTTACTGTATGTCCAATTGTTTTTTTCACATTTGGGAAGTTTTCTGCTATTACTTCTGCCCATATTCTTTTTATATCCTTTGTATTGACTCCTTCTTTCTCATTGATTCCTATTAATCTCACATTGTTCATTTTTGCATCACCTTACAGATGTTGAATTATTTTTTCCTACATCCTAGTTGTTTTTTGTTTGTTTGTTTGTTTTGCTTTTTTTGAGACAGGGTCTCACTATGCAGTTCAGGTTGGCCTTGGGCTCACTTTTGTAGCCCAGGCTGGTCTTGAACTCGCACCGATCCTCCTGCCTCAGCCTCCCAAGTGCTGGGATTACAGGCGTGAGCCAACACACCCGGCATTGTAGTTGTTTTTAAGAGATCCTTTCTTATCTTTTCACTAGCTACGACCGTGTCTTCAAGATCTGAAACTCTACCTTCACTTTGGTTCATATGGTTTTTCCAGCTTGTGATTGAGACTTATTTTCTTGTATATCTCCTTCAAACTGTTTCATGCAATCTATTGCTTTCTTATTATCTTCATTCAGGGAGTCCATCATTTTTCTATTCTCTTCTAATTTTTTATTAATATCTTCTTTAATAGTAGTAAAGTCTCTCATTATAGTTATCCTGTCTTTCTCTAATTCAGAGATTATTTCTGTTCTGTTCTCCTCTCTACCTTCCTGTAGTTGTTTCTCTACTTTAGATGCTATTAGTTTAGACATGTCTTTTTTAACTTTAGTGGTTATTTCTGCCCTGGTTTCCTCTATACGTTTCTGAAGTTGTTTTTCCACTTCAGCGTCTATTTTTTCATACATTTCTTTTTTTACTTGATATATTATCTCTGATCTGAGTTGCTCTATATGTTTTTGCACTTGTCTGTCTACCTCAGAAGCTATTGGTTCAGAGATTTCATTTGTATGATTCTCATTTTCTTGTAGGGTAGTGTCTCTTGTATCTGTTACAGGTGGGTTCGGGACCTGAGATTGCATTTTGCTCCTTGTCTGTATCATTCTATATCGCAGTGACCTGCAGGACGCGGGGACCTTGTTGCTGGGTAGGCTAGGCTTGCGATGAGCCTGAGGTCTGACTCAGGTGGTGGACCTGATGCTGGATAGGTTATGTTTGTATCTGGCTGAAGATCTGACTCACATGTTGGTCCTAGCTTCTGGGTTGGCTGCTTTCACAGTGGGCTGGTGTAGGCCTAACCTGGCGGGTGGGGTCGGAATACTCACGCGAGTGGGTTGGAGACCTCAGGGGAAAGGACCAGGACATCTGATGGGTGTGCCGGAATGTTCAGGCCAGAGGACCCGGACATCTGGTGGGCCAGCTGGGATGTTCATTCGAGCGACTGGGCCGTCTGGCAGGCTGGCCGGAATAGTAAAGATTATTTCTATGGCAGATTTTTGTTTGTGTTTACTCTGTGGTTCACATAGTTTTTACTTCTGATGATATCTTTTAAGTTTTGTAAGCAAATATACATCTGATGTAAAAATGTGTATTTTTAGTACACAGTACATATTAAGAACTCAATACATTATTCATTGATATTTTATGTTCTTACTAACTACACACCATATAATAGAAAATTCTCCTAAAAAAATAGACCAGTGAGATATCAAGCATATCCTACCAAAAGACCCATAAAACATACACACTGTCAATGTAAGTGATATTTGTGTATGGAACATGCTGCTGTCAGGTGTGCAGACTGCCTTCAGTGTGATAAATGAAGTAACTATTTTTTGTGAAATACATTGTGGCTCATGTAATAATTTATTTGTGATATTTTTTAAATTTTATTTATTTATTTTTTTCTTGTTTCAGAACCTTTGTTTGTTTATTCACTCATTTTTATGGCCGATTCAGCCCACCCCAAGGGCAGGGCTGGCGAAGCATGTGGTGCCGGGGATCGAACCGCGGTCCCTGAAGCCACCCAAGCTTACCGAAGCAGGTTCTTTAGACCACTGAGCCATCCTGCCGGGCCCCTGTGATATTCTTTCCTATTACTTTGTACATCAAAAAAGGTGCTGAAAACTTTAATGCTTTTTTATAATCACTTTATAAATATTAAACATTCAATACTTTACTTTTGTGATATTCATTTGTTAAGTGCTCATTGTTTAATGTAATAAAACTCATAATTAATATTAATAATTCACTAATATAAATTTTTAAAAGAATAAATGTAAGTCTAATGGACTCATACTTCTGTACTTCTATGACTAAATTAGTGCTATGCTTCGCATTAATCTCTAGATAGATACAATTCCTCCTTTTCTTTTTCCCTGGGCAGCAACTAGCTACTATTTCTCTCATACATAGCATATTATAACCTAGTACATATTATTTGCATACAGCCGTTATTCCTTATAGCAATAATGATAACACTAGTAATACATTTTCACGTTGGTAGCATTGGTGCTGGGGACTGAGGCAGGGGATTTACCACCAAGCTTCATCTCCACCTCAAGCACTCTTTTGGGAGGCTCAGCAGCTGGAAAAGACTAGCAGCTAGTCTTTCTTTCCTCATAAATCTAGAAAGCAAGTAATGATATCTCTGTCTTACAAAGAGCAAACTGGGGCCTAAGCATACAGACTTGTCAAGTGGTAATGCTGGGATTCAGTAGGTCCATTTTGCTTGGTCTTTTCTTTAACTTGGTCTTGAAGTTCTTAAAACAAAGGTGGGGGCTGTGGAGATAGCTAAGTAGAATAAGTGTTTGCCTGGCAAGTGCAAGGTCCTGAGTTCAATCCCTGGCACCACAAAATAAATAAATAAATAAATATCAAGGTGGAAGAAATTATATTTACTGAATATCTATACTACTTCTGGAAAAAAAGAGCAGCTATTATATTATTTATCTGTTAGCTAAATTATACAGCTTACATCTCACTGTAGAAAGCCAAAATTTACCACAAATATATTTTAAGGGAACTGACTATAATACAGCAATTGGCAAAAGATTGATAATCAAAATAGATATTTTCCACAGCCTTTTGGCTGGAACCGCCATCCTCCAGTGATTTGCAAAAATGACTAACACAACGGGCAAGAGGCAGGGAACCCAATATATATTCTCCAGGACTTTTAAAAAACATGGGGTTATTTCTTTGGTCACATACATGTGAATCCACAAAAAGGATGATATTGTAGCCATCAACGGAATAGGTACTATGCAAAAAGGAGTGCCTCACAAATGTTACCATGGTAAAATGGTAAGAATCTACAACATTATGCAGCATGCTGTTGGCATTGTTGTAAACAACCAAGTTAAGGACAAGATACTTGCCAAGAGGATTAATGTGTGTATTGAGCATATTAATCACTCAAAAAGCCATGATAGCTTCCTTAAATATGTCAAAGAAAATGATCAGAAAAAGAAAGAAACCAAGAGAAAGATACTTGGGTTCAACTGAAGCTCCAGCCTGCCCCTCCTGACAAGCACACTCTGTGAGGACCAACGGGAAGCAATCTGAGTTGTTGGAACCTCTTCCCTACAAATTCATGGCATAAACTGGGGATTTTCCTCTGCCATCCAGCACGCAATTGGCAACTTAAGTGTTCTAGTCCTGTGTAAAAATAAAATCATCTTGTGTTGTAAAGATGCTTTCCTTAGTTGAAGAGGTATGTGATACCTTCTTACCTCAGAGATATTTTCAGCAGATTTTTACTATAGTTGGTAATTGTGTCTGGTCTTTACTCTTCAGTGTTTTTCTTGCTGAAAGATATTTCTGAGGAATTGTGCAGGTGTATACCCAAATATTCAAATATTTATGAAATATTTATATTGACTTGAAGATTCTGTAAGTCACCATGGGGGAAAGATGTATCAAAATAAATGTAAGTCATTTCAGAAACAAATGAAAGCCTATTTCAGTTAAATAAATTGTTTAAGGCACAAAAATATTTGGCACAGATGAATAAGGCAAATAATAGCTACCCTTATGGACAAAGAGATAAACACAGAATGCAACGAAAGAGAAATCAAAATTACTATAAGTATATATAAATATATATATCATATATATGTATGTATGTATATATATATATATGTGTATACATATGTTTGACCAATAATATATTAAATGATGTTTTGCCTTAATATATGAAAGAAAATGAAAATTAAGATAATGAAAAGTTATTTCACACTCATCAAGTTGACAAAGATTAAAATAATGGAAATCCCAGGGATCATATTAATATGAAGTTTTATATACTGAAAGTAAGAATAAAATTACCTCAGTCATTTTGGAGAGATATTTTATAATGTCTGTGTAACCTGGCTTTCTTTATTTTCAGTCTCTAAATATCAGATTACCATATACTTAATATTTTAAAACAATATTCATTTGTGAGCTTACAGTTTCTGCACATTAGCAGTGTGGGTGAGATTTAGCTGGGCTCTCTGATCAACATTTCAAAGATTAAAATCTAAGTTCTCACCAGACTATGTTTAGATTGGAAACTCGAGTGAGGAAGACTGCAGCCCAGGTCACGTGAGTTGTGGATGGAATGTACTTCCTTACTCCCATAGAATTTATCACAGTCCCAAAGAAGGAGATTCTTCATTATTGTAAGTCTGTGGTCTCTAGACCTTTTCTAAAAAGCCTCTCTTCCTAGCTCAGTTTCTACCTACATATCCTCTGATTTGGTACATTTGAGTTTCACTAGGTAGGGACTTCAATTGTAAGGGAAAAGCTATACAAAAGCACTTATTGTTTTAAAACTTTGTTCTTTTCAAACTGCTTAGCTCTGTAGATGCTTTATGGCTTGGCAATTACTTTTCTTGACCCCCATTACCATGAGAACATAACTATACATACTGGATGCCTGATCGTATCATAGCATGAAGCTTCATAAACTGAAGATCACTAATCTCCCCTTCTAACAGACGATCGCACCTGGCTAGCTAATCTGCAGAACTTCCAGGCTGTGCTGCTTCACCTTTGTACCTCCTTTGACCTCCTTTTCATGCATCATATAAAAGCCTTAGAGCACTAGAGATTGGGGCCTGATATTCTGGGAATGGTACCAATCAGTGCTTATGGATAAAGAAACAAACAAACAAACAAACAAATAAATAAATAAATCAGCCTGCAAATTCCAAGAGTTGTTTCAGTGTTTCTACTTGCCATTACATAACTACAACTACAAAATCCTCTAACATTTTCTATGTAATGTAACCTAATCAAATGATGGCTATTTTATCATCTTTGCTATCTTCTGTTGTTTAGGAAGAAGTCATAGAGTTTGTGGCTCAAGGGCAGAACATTACTCAAGGCTTGGGAAATTGGGAGAACTTTAAGGGCCATCCACATAGGACTAGAGCCCTGACTTTGTCCAAAACACTATTTCTCTCCAAAAACCTGAATCCAAACATTAATATTTGTTCACTCTTGATGTTACACACACAAACACCTTATATGACTTCTGGACTTCATAACTGAAACAGTTTTAAAGAGTAAGCAGCAAATTGTAGAAGTTAATAAGTGGGCTACTCAACAAAGGATAGTTTTAAAGACTGATAGAAACACAAGAGGATGAGAATGAAGCAAATCCAGCCTGGAAGTCGCTATGTTTTTACTGGCACATCTGAGCCTCAGAGCGACAGAGCTATGGAACACAACCTGATTATGCTTTGGACCACGGATGGATGTCTGCCCTTCACAATCAATTGACAAGAAGCATGTGTGCTGTGTTTTCATTTGATATAACAGGAAAGGTGCTCCCTTGGCTCTCCACTGTTGATGTTAGTAGGTGATCAGCTGGCTTCTTCTCACAGTTGTTATCTAAGAGCTACTGCAAGTCAAGACAGTTAGCACTCACAAGCATTAAACAGAGGTTTAGTCCATGTTTCTGTGAAAAGGAAATTAATCCCCAGTAACCTGTTAATGAGGTGACAGAAATGGATGGTACCTTGCAAACATCTGGACAAATATAGCTTAGGTCTACAGCCCAAACTTTAAACGTGTGTCTACTTCAGCATGAGTTAGCAACACATAACAAGTTTTTACAAGATCTGAGCAGACCTAAGGTTTGAATTATATAAACAGATTTTGATGTCAAGAGAAATCATTTTTTATAAGCAACTCAAAGGACAGGGTCTGAGTAGGAATTTAAGCAGGGACAAAATCAGTCCCCTTCCAAAAGAACAGAGAATAGTGTAGGCATTAATATGTAATTTAATATTTTCAAAGACGCTGTAACTTCTTACTAATTTTACACTTGTTTACCATTTTACTTGCACATAATTTAGGGTTTTGTTTGTTTTTATCACCTTCAGAACAATCCAATAAAAACATAAAATGATGAAATTTTTTCTAGGAAATACCTATCCTTTCTCTGCCTGTCCTTATGGAGATTCAAGGACTCAAAGTTGCTCACTTCCAGCCACAAATAGGGTTCAGAGAAAATATATCATGTAAGTTTATCTATTAATCTATATGTGATGCAAGCTCAGTCTCAAAAAAGGATGGTCTTGATTAGCGAAAGAGATGCCAACACAACATCCTGGAGACAGATAGGCATACATAAGAAAAATCAAAAGTTGAACACGGTGGTACAGGCCTGTAATCTCAGCACTAGAAAGCTGAAGAAAGAGGATCTCAGTGAGTTTGAGAACAACATGGGCCACATAGTGAGATATTATTTCAAAATTAAAAAAACCCTGTCAGTCTACTAGACTCAGGTGAGTGTCAGCTAAAAGGTTTGTTCACTGCTAATACGTCCAAGAGCCTCAGTACTTTGCCCTGCCTAGTAATGTACTTCTTCTTCTAAAGCAGGAAACTTTATTGAATTTCATCCTCAGAGAACTGTGTAAGCTATGTTAGTAACATATTACCTCAAATCACAGCATTATAGAAGCACAGATATTTGTCATCATCCAGCTTCTAAGAGTCATAAATCTGGAAGTAGAATGGCTGGGTTTCTTTGGCTGAGGGTCTCTCATGAGGCTTCCTCCAGGATATTGCTAAAGGATGCCTCTGTACATGGCTTTTATGTGAGATGGACTACTCACAGTGTTGTTGGAAGGAAGCTTTGTTTCCTCCCTGGACTAGTTGAGAATCCAGTTGCTTAAGTATCTTCATGACAACTGACTTCACCACAGAAAGTGAATGATCTGAGGGAAAAAGTATGGCCTAACAGCAGTAGCTCTTACAACCAGATGAGAGTGTGGGAAAACTGAAGGCAGAAAAAAAGTGATAAGGTGCAGGGTGTTTATTTATCAGTTCCCCAAGATGGATGCAATTTTTATATAACCCAAATGTATACTAATTAAAAAGAGAAACTTCAAAATTGAGAAGTAGTCTAACATCATTTCTACAGTGTTTTCTGGTCCTGTTACTGTCTGCGTTGGTGAGGCTGTCTTTTTCAGGTTCTTGGTGTTGCTGACAAAGATTTGGAAGTGAGTTAGACTGAGATAACAGAAGTTTGGTGAAAGTGAAAGTGTGTGTGTGTGTGTGTGAGAGAGAGAGAGAGAGAGAGAGAGAGAGAGAGAGAGAGAACTAAGTAAGTACTCAGTGAGGCTGAGCAGGCCAGTACCAGCTAGAGAGGCATGCAAGGTTCTGAGGCTTTCAGGGAAATGTGTTTTTCTAGCCTCTCATTTGCTTCTCTTACTGTGAGGCTGCCTTGGGACCCTTGGGGAGAGTAACAGACAGCTTTTTATATAACTTTTGAGTGTTCCTTGAATGTTCCTTCCCATGATGCCTTTGCATGAGGGCGTAAGTGACCTGGGATGCATCTGAGCACGTTCTCCCGAGTCTGCATGAATCTAGGGACCTCCCTGTTCTGGGTACATTGATTTTGTCATTGGGTTGTTCACACACAGGCACAGGTTGCAGAAGTGGACAATGGGAGTTTGCAGTGTGGAATCAGGTCAGCGGGTGTGTGCGACTTTCATTGCTTTTCTCCAGTATTAGGTGTCCCACAAACCTGCTTTCTCCCATCCTTCTGTGTATTCCATTTTTCTCTAGGACAGGCATACAGATCATCCCTGATGTAATCTGGAAGGGGTTACATAGTATGTGACAAACGAAAGTCAGCAGTCATTGGAGGCCATCTTGGAGGCAGGTTACCACAGTCATACCAAGTAGTAAACTGTGCTCTGAAACATTTCTCTTCATGTTTGTAGTGACCTTTGCCTTAGTGCATTATGCTTGGAATGGGAAAAGTTAGAAAACATATAAATTTTATTGTTGAATTCATTAATTGCCCCTCCAGAAGTATGCTCTCCTTAAAAGAGGTTTTCTTTAGAATTGATAAAAATATCTTGGAATTAAATAGCAATAATGGATGCACAGTATTGAGCATATACTATACCATTAAATTGGAACATTTAAGGTGCTTGAAAATATTATTTAAATTGTATCTCAATAAAATATTTTTTAAAAAGAAAAGAGTTATGACATGCAAATAGAAAAGAGACAAAAAAGGAAGAAATGGGAAGGGAGACAGAAATGCAGATAGTGTGGAGGTGGAAATTATCAGCACATGCTATATGCATGTACAAATATACCAAAATGAAGTGCACTACTCTGTAGAAGTAAAACACACTAATAATAGCAAAAAGGCCCTATGTAGCATTGATATCCAGTTTGCTGCTCCAGAAATACTTATGGTTGCCTTGGCTCTTCAGATTGCATTTGCTGCTTTCTTGGCTCAAAAATTTGAGTATGATCAATCCAGAAATTATCAAGTTCTAGGAAAATTGATTTATGGAGATAACATTCATGGTACATTGGGTTATACTGGAAGTTGGAGCAATCACTGTGTGGTACAATGCCAGTTTTTTTGGAATATCATTTTCACATTCTCTTGTTCTAGTTCATGTGATCCATCCATTAAAAAATACATGCAGTATTTTATCTTAAGCTGACAGATGTCAAGAAATGTTATCAATGGATTTTTAAATTCTTTGAACAGTTTTCCTACAAGGTTATTTTTTGAAGACTTTTTTTTGCATGATGCACGATTTCACTTAATAATTGTTTTGTGTTATGATGCATTGTATTGTCAGTTACTTGGTCACATTCCACATTTCTTCTCATATTTATTTAATATCATTTGTGGTTATGAAACTTGAGTCTGTCAAAACTTAAGCACATTGGTGTTGTCATGTACACACAATTCTTATGAGTTAAGAAAACAAGTCAATGTCAATAAGAACTGATTGTCTAGTTAATTGCCAGGGATCACAGATACTGTAACATTTAAAACCAACCAGTGGCCATGAATAGGTCTTTGTCTTGCCAGTAAATCTCAGAAAGGTTGGATTACTTTCTGAGTGGACATACAAATACTTAGAAATATATCACAAAAATAAGATATTCAAGCAACTCAAAATGTTATGCTCAGATTGAGTTGCAATTGTTGAACATTCTGAATACATACAAAGAATATGTGAGCTTGCACTGTCCAAGAAGCCCTTGTAGAAGAAACTGAAAGGGCAGTTTAGAGGGAGAAATCAAATATTGCAAAATATACTAAGCCATATTTTAGAATATATTAGCCTCATAAGAGAGGTTTTATAATAGGAATTAAAATAGAGTAATTGAACTATATGTAACAAAATAATATCAATTGTAGCAAACAGACATTACAGGAAGATGAAATTTTCATACTAAACAGCAAAGGGTGATACCAAACATTTGTAATCTTAATGCTCAGGTAGGTTGATGCAAGTAGATCACAAAGACTACCTCATCCATAGAAACTCAGTAATGTGAGAAGAACGTGCTTCAAGAACAAACAATCAAAAAGCCAGTACATGGCTTCAAAGTAAACCATGAGAGGGCCTGACTGACCTTGTCAGACACAAAAGTTGCATATTTCTTGTAACATAAGTCTTGCTTTATCTTCGTTTTAACCATCCAGCAGAGAAGTCTAACCATGAGGTATAAAAAAGAAAGCCATATTAACATGCTGAGCTATAAAAGGCTTAAGTCAACAGCCTCCAATAATGCCAGATGAACTGATAATCCACCATTGTTATGGACTATTGGACTATCTGCACAGTTACTTTCTCTTTGTACAATGAAAAAAAAAGATTTGTACTAATGATATTTAGACAAGAAATCATGTCTACATCTTGTACTCTGAACAACTATGACAAACACAACATTATACAACTATTAGTTATTGTAAAAAGTAATAAAATAATTATAGACTAAAAACTAAAGAATCAAAAAGAATATTCCATACAATGAAGCAAGAGGAGCTGTTGCATGTTCTGAAAAACTGAACCTCAAAATGTCCATCAGAAGAGACAAAGAAGACCAGGTGTCCAGGCACAATGATGTGTGTGTACAATTTCATCATTCAGGAGGATGAGGAAGAAGTGGGTAGGGGGAGGGGAAGGAGAAGGAGAGGAAGGGAAAGAACTGAGAGCTTAAGAGGAAGACAAATAAGGAGGATGAGAAAGTTAGGAAAATAAGGTCACTATATATTGGTTAAGGGAACATCTTAACACTGGCACACTGAACTTCATAAAACAAGCACTAGACTAAAAAGATCACATAACATCCACACAATTGTAGAATGGTACTTCAGTACCTCACTGTCATACAGTCAACTAGAGACAAAAAAATTGACAAAGAAATATTGGAGTTGAAACAAACCGTGGAACAAATGAACATAGTAGATTGACAGAGTGTTCCACTCAATAACAGAATACATATTATTCTCAGCTGCACACAAAATTTTCTCTGACATATATCACATCTTAGCTCATAAAACATGCTCCAGTGAATGCAAACTAATCAGAATTATTCCATGCATATCATCAGATTATATTAAAATGAAACTAGGAATAAATGTCAAAAGGAATCATAGAAATTATACAAAGACATGGAAGCAACACAATTGTACTGTTGAATAATCAGTCCAGAAGAAATCAGACAGTTCCATTCATGGATTTTTCAAACAATGATGCCAGAAAACATTAATGTGAAATGTAGAGAGAGGTGTGCAGTAAGCACATTACGCCAAAGCATCTAGCTAACAACAGTAAGATTTGTGCTCAAGTTTAGAGGAAAAGTGTAAAGATGCTTCAATGGCAGAGAGTCAGTAGACTTATGGAGTTCCAGTTTCCTAGGAAATAGAGAATAACTGGAACACAAAATGTCTTGTAGATGGAGCCCGAAAAACCTCTGATCACTGAACCTGCTCTTCCATTCCTCTCCAAAATGATAGTCCTGGGGTCTGGCATTATCAAATTACACTGACCTTTTTGAAAGGAACTCAGTGAACATTTATACATCTTATAGTCCTTAGCAATGTCCTTGCATTAGAGCCAAAGGTGAAGGAAAGAAAATAAGTGGATTATTTTTATGGTAAATCACAATAGAGAAGCTTGGAGAATATTTCTTTGGCTTCACACAGTTGGGGAAGTCTGAATTTATTTTTTTCTTGCGGTACCGAGGATTGAACTCAGGACCCTGCACTTGCCAGGCAAATGCTTATTTTACTGAGCTATCTCCCTGGCCCCTGAAATCTTCTTGCATGCCAAAAGCAAAGCATTTTCATTGCTAACTTAGACTTCTCTAAAGATTCCATTAAAATATTTATTTGTTGACATCCAAACATGATGACACACCTGTAACTTCAGTGTTTGGAAGGTTGGTGGAGGAAGATTACAAGTTCAAGCCCAACCTGAGCATCTTAGCAAGACCCTGTTTCAAAGTAAATAAGGAAAAAGAGGGGAAGTGCTTCACTGCAAAAGCACTGGGTTCAACTCCCAGTATGCTCCCAAATGATTGGGAAAGTGCTATGTTATTTATTAATTTCACTTATCACAGTTACTGTGCTCCTACTTACTGGCTAGAATGACTGTGTTTCAGCTTCTCCAGAGCTTTCAACCATAATGGCCATTTCTAGTTAAATCACTTCTACGGGGCTGGGGTGATAGCTCTGTGGCACAAGTGACTGCCTCGCAAGTACAAGGTCATGAGTTTGAACCCCAGTCCCGAAAAAAAAAAAAAAAAAAAAATCACTTCTGCGTGAGATTACCCAATACAGGAGCCTAAATGCTACTTAACTGATCTAGTTTCCAAAGAAAATTTTGTAGGATTGGCAATTTTATGCAGAATATTGGGAAATAATACTGATAATTTAAAGCAATGAATTTTCTATAATTTCTAATGGTTAGTTCTTACATTTCTCCATGGTTCCCTAACAAACTCAAGCTATGGAATTGTTGCTATGATGTGCTAGTTAGTTATCCACTATGGTAACAAATACCTGATGCAGTTTAGCTTACAAAGGAAATTCTTTAGCTTATCTCATAGTTTGGGGACTCTAGTCTGGTGCTTGGTTGGCTTTGTTGTCTGGTGTCTATGGCCACACAGCAAGACAGGTGTGCTTGATAAAGCAAAGTGACTCACTCCAGGGCCAGTTTGAGAAAGGGAAGAAAAGGAAAAGAAATGTTCTATTGTCCCCTTCAAGGATACATCCCCAGCACCAGAAGACTTTCTGCTAGACCCCCTCTTAAAATTTCCATCATTTCTCAACACTACCCAGCCTGGGAGCAAAGCTTTAACCCATGAATTTCTAGGAGACATTTACTTTTCAACTACTATATATGGTCTAAAGGGGGAAATATATGACAGGAAAACTGAGCTGTAAAATTGTTATGTAGCTTGATGGGCATTTGGAAAGGCAGAATGTGATGGACGGGGCCTGAAGGCAGCTGTGGTGGGGCAGCTTCACCTGTGGGTTCTGTATTTGTTGCTTTCTCCCTTTCTTGAAATGCTATTGGTTGATCCCTGAGTGAACCTTAGGTTGGAAGCTGATGGAGATCTTGGTTGTGCTCGTGACTAAGCATGTGGCCCAGACCATGGTCACATTAGTGCCTCAGCACATGGTTCTCCTTTGCTGTGGTGGTTGTACACGAGATCACGCTGGCTATCCTGAATAAAGCTGAGTTGTTTTTGGAAGTTCTTTGCTCACTGCGGAGGGAATCTGTGAGTCCTCTGAGCTAACTTCATCGGGCCTCTCGTCGCTTCTTTCAGCACCGACATAGTACATTACAACAAATTATGTTGGAAGTAAATGTGGAAACACAAAAATCAGAAAGAACTGCAAAGGAAGGGCCAGCTAATTCAGCTGGACTATAGGAGGAAAAAAGGAGGTGGAAGAAAGGGAAATAGGAGGTTGTTATTTCCCTCTCAGTCTTGTCTCTGTTAGGACAGGATGGGGTAGATAGTGGAGAAGAGGGAGAAGCCAAAGTAGAAATGACTTTCCTGACATGTAGTCCTTTTGGACTCCTAGAAGAAAGACCAAAGGGAAATGTGGATCTAAAACATTGTCAGTTGAGTTTTCCAGGCCAGTATTAGCTCAGTGCAGGCAGGGTCATCGTGTCTACTTCCTCTGGTGTTTTTTTTTGTTTTTGTTTTTTGTTTTTGTTTTTTGTCTTTTTGAGACAGGGTCTCGCTATGCAGTTGAGGCTGGCCTTGAGCTCACTTTCGTAGCCCAGGCTGGTCTTGAACTTGCACCAATCCTCCTGCCTCAGCCTTCTGAGTGCTGGGATTACAGGCGTGAGCCACCACGCCCAGCTCTTCCTCTGGTGTTGATAGTCTTACACTCAACTTCTGTACTCAATGCCAAAACCAGTCCAAGACAGGACTTTGGCTCTCATTTCTGGTGAAGTGAAACTTAGTGTTTGGCTCATCCAGAGGTCTATGCCTACTTCAGGTCTTTTCACTATGTGACTGTGTGTGTGAGTGTAGGTGTGTGTACATGTGTTCATGCATGTGTGTGTGTGTGTGTGTATGCATGCACATCTGTGAGGAACATAATCTAATGTGTGAAATTCATTGAACATAAGAGTAAAGGCTTGGGGCCCGGCGGGATGGCTCAGTGGTCTAGAGCGCCTGCTTGGGAAGGCTTGGGCAGCTTGAGGGGCTGCAGTTCGATCCCCGGCACCACATGCTGCACCAGCCCTGCCCTCGGGGTGGGCTGAGCCGGCCATAAAAATGAGTGAATAAACAGACAAAGGTTCTGAAACAAGAAAAATAAAATAAAATTAAATTAAATTAGAAAAAAAAAATGCCGGGCGTGGTGGCGCACGCCTGTAATCCCAGCACTCGCGAGGCTGAGGCAGGAGGGTTGGTGCGAGTTCGAGACCAGCCTGGGCTACAAAAGTGAGCTCAGGACCAGCCTCAACTGCATAGCGAGATTCTGCCTCAAAAAGGAAAAAAAAAAAAAAAAAAAAAAAAAAAAAAAAA
>PVJA010034952.1:0-22194 GCA_004027025.1 Myocastor coypus
TGTGTGTGTGTGTGTGTGTGTGTGTGTGTGTGTGTGTGTGTGTGTGTTATGGTTTGTTTATAGGTGTCACCTCAAACTCAAAGCCTCTGGTAGTTACAGGGTGACTTTTGAAGTTTTTGATTGATTATTGTGAAAATGGATGCTACACTTCCCCTGGGGCAGGTAATTTGCATTTCAATGTAAGGTAGGAAGAGAAGTTAGCTGCTTGAGCTGCTGCTACTCTCTCCCTGTTCTCTCTTGCTCTTAGCTGTCTCCATGAAAGGTTGCCCTCTGCCATGTGCCACTAAGCCTTGGAGCCAGCTGAATATGGACGGAAAGCTCCAGTAACTGTGAGCTAAATAGAGCATTTCTTCCTTCATTTTGAGTGTCGGATATTTGTCCCAGCAATGAGAGAAGAGTAACTAAGTGTGTGTGTGTGTGTGTGTGTGTGTGTGTGTGTGTGTGTGTGTGTGTTCATTTTAAAGATTATCTATAAATAAATAAATTGAGCTATGTAAGTCTGTATTTACCATGTACATGATCATCTTATACCTAGGAGCTGATACAAATACAAAATTCCCAGAAACATATACCATGTTCATCGGCAGAATATCCACATGGTGAGCTATAATTTCATTTCAGTAGGTCAGCCACCACATACAATTAATGATGATAGTGAAAATAATGTTAGTTGCACAGTTTCATGTGCAGTTTCCCAATGCTTTTCATTTGATTGTCATATAAGTAATATAAATATAAGCATTTAATGCATACTGTGTTAGTGTGCATGTGATTAACATACATTAAGATAAACATGATTTTTATTAATGTGAAGGTTAGGGAATTGCTTTAGGGCATTTCTGCCATCATAGCAAAATGTTACAGACCTAATAAGTGTGAAACAGTAGAAATTTATTTCTTATATCTCTAGAGCCTAAACAGTATAAGAACTTTGAATCAATGTATCCAATGCCTTTGAGGGTTGATTTCTGTTTTCAACATGCTACTTCTTTCTGTGCCATCACATGGTAGAAAGAAAACAGGTAAAAGATGTGGGTGCCTCCAATTTCTTATATGAATACTAAATTCATATGAGGGCAGAGTTGTTATAATTTAATCAGTTCCCAAAAGGTTCTCTTTTTTTTACCATCACCTTGGAATTTTGGAAAGACTGATATTGAAATCATTGGAAGAGTAATTAATTTTCTCTTTACAAAGGTTCCGTACATATCTCAACTTGGAGAAGTATTGAATTATACAGTTTCTCACAATCTAGCATTTTAAAAGTTAGAGAAAAGTGCATTCTGCCTATCTATTCTTGTTTTATGGCTGTGTGTATTCATGGACTAGCTAAAAACTCCAAAGAATACACATCCCTGACCTTTCACTATGTTCTCCATCACGGCTTTTTGCTAAGTGTATGCAGAGATGACCTAAGTACAGCATTGATACTCACCCTCAGGGGAGGCAGAAAGCAGGAGGATCACTGAAAGTCTGAACTGAATAATGAAACCATGCAATAACCAAAACATAAAAAAGAAAATAAAAAAAATAAGAATGCGTAGCTGTACTCAGTCCTACTTACTTCGGCTGAGGCTGACTGGGTCTGTGAGCTCGAGTGTATGAATAGTTCAGGCTGGTGTCAGAGAAAAGCCTGCTTGGGGTTTGACTGCATGACAAATTCTTTGTAGATGTTCCTGAAGATTGCTACAAGAACAGCGATCATCCCAAAAATAATATAGGATGATGATTGGATGTCAAGTTCTCTAACAGTTTTTTATGGTTTCAATCCGTCCATGCTTACAATGAATGTACAACATGACTTTTATTTTTCATATTTTACAAATAAATTGAGCAAGAAGGATTTTAATAAACCACTAAAGGTACGGCAGTTGTTGTGCCTAAAAGCTGGTTGCTTTCTTAGCATACAGTACATAGATGTAAATTATAGTAATATTATAGTTCATAAAAAGCTATAAGACAGAGGCAACAACTGCAACAATAATAATATTACTACAGTAATAATCATTGCTCATCACTTAAGTCATCCTCTGTGTCACACACTGAACTTGATGTTTTCATATATTTCATGTTAATATAATCATAGCCATGGGAAGTTTAATTATATTTGATTATATTTATTACTCTAATTAATTATATTTATTATGTGGAAGAGGAAATGAGAAATTTTCTGTACGAGACTGCAGTGCTAGTAAGAAACAATGACAACAATAACAGTAGAACATATGCAGCTCAGAATGGAGATCAAGACTGGGATTTAAGCAAAACTTCCAGTAGGATTTCACACCCAAGCTCTGTGGCATATTGTTTGTTCAACTATAAATATTTGTGCTTCTTCATAAGTACATTGTTGTTACTAAAAGAACTCAGTAGAAAAACCTTATTCTACAGATCATGTCTCCTAACCTTTCCTCCTGGGTTATTGAATGCATCTTTTTCTACAGATGATCCAGCCATAGCTTGAGTGCAGCCCTACTCCTTTGACACAGGCCTTGCATTAGATCCCTGTGAAGAGATACAATTAGCCTTGGCATTCCTCTGTAGCAATTGTGTCAGCTAATTAGGGAAAATACAGAGTTTATAAGATGGATTTTAGAATTCATCTCGGTTATTGAACTATGGCCCATGCTACTTATCAAGTAAAACTTTCTCTAAATGATGGTAAAAAATGTAGCAAGTGGATTCCTCTTTTCTTATTGATTTTCAGGTCTTTTATGTCCTTTGAGATCTTTGCGACTATTTTCAATTTTTAAAAAATTAGTATCTGTGGAATTGGAATATGAAATTTCCTCAACAGATGTACATGTCAAAGGCTTTCTGCTTACGTGATGCCATTGAAAGTTAGTGTAATCCAGTAAAAAGCATGTCATATGCAAATATATGTATGTATGTATATATTAGTAATTTGATTATGTCTACTATAAGCAAAGTATTTAATAAATATAAAATAATGGCTCTTACATAAAATTTTCCTATTTCACTGGAGTTAATATTAATTCAATATATTTAATACATCATTCCAAGTGCAAAGTATAGTTAAAATCTAGAATCTCTATAATCAATGAATAGTATGCATTGCTAATCTTCAAAGACTTTTGAGAAAAAAAAAGGCAAAAACCAGAGAGTCAAATATTTATTCAGGGATAGTAAAGGGTGAATGAGTTTAAGTGGCTATATTGTTGAAAAGTTAGACTACAGGCAAGATTTCAGTTTTTAACATCCTGAACTAGGCAGCAGGGAGCATGAAATGAAATTCACAGTGATGCCAGAGCATGAGGCCCAGAACTGGAAGCAGAGTTTAGAGATCATGGTATCTTGCTGGTGAAGCAAGATAAAAGAGAGTCAGGTACGATGGCACTTATCTGTATTTCCAGCATTAGGGAAGCTAAAGCAAGTTTGATCTTCAGTTTGAGGCCAGCCTATACTACAGGCTAGTGTCGTTGCAGATGGTGTCATTGTAGCAAAAATTGACATAATTGTTCTAACCAACTATTCTTTCTGGTTCTCCAAGACTGATATTGACTAAGGGTGATATAAAATGATGTGGCACAGTTCCAAAGAAAAAGGAATTGGACCAAGTAAGCCACAAATACTCATCCTGAACAAATTAGAGAGGTTGGGCTGGGGATATAACTCAGTGGCATAACTGCCTGTCTAGCAATAGCAAGGTCCTGAGTTTGATCCCTGCCACCACTAAATAAATAAATAAATAAATAAATAAATAAATAAATAAATGGTAAATAGTTAGGATCTTTCAATAGACTCAAAATTCCAAAACTAGCTACACTTGGAAGACATCTTGGAGAAGTAGTTATTTTCTAAGGGTTCTAATTACTAACAATAAAGCAACTCAATATAGGCAATTTATAAGCACAATCACAGGAGTTAGACTAAAGGAAAAAAAAAAAGGAAAGGAAAGGTAAGGAGATACTTAAAGAAAATACAACCTGAGACAACCAGTTCACCAAAGGGCAACCAGGGGGCAGTGGGTGAAGTGATCCGAAAGCCACCCACCTAACCTCTCTGAAGTGATAACAACACAGCAGTTAAATGAAGCTCTAGAAAATCCCAAATCAGAAGTAATTTCTTAAATAACTGCCTGGTTGGAGTTGACAATGAAAACCATGCTTAGTGATGGCTGATATAGATTAAAGATAGGGGGGTTTAGATAATGATGGAAGCCATGAATGCTCAACACAGGAAAGAAATGGAATTTATAACACCGTTTCAAGAAAGTAGTATGTCCTCATGGTGAAACAATAAGACAGTTTCTTAGAGGTCTTTTTGACACAAAGATTTTCTGCTATTTCTTGTGATTTATTGTGAAACATGTAAGTAGATGCATTGTTGAAATAAGTGCTATATAATCAAATTTCTTTCAATGAAATATTGTGGAATAGAAATATGAGTATAATGCTACTTTTACCTTATTAAGGTAAAAATTGTATTGCTTACAGAATTTGGAAGCAGAACAGTCTTTTGTTAATTATCAATTCATCTGAGGAATTTTTGTATCTGGATTTTATCATAATTGGATAAAAACCAATGATTCCAGTCTTATCTAGGGTTTTTATCATGAGTGGTTGTTGGACATTGTTGATTTTACTACATCTATTGAGACAGTCACACAGCTTTTATTCCAGGGTGTAGAACAAAAATAAATGTAAATATAGTGTATTATATTGATTGATTTGCATAAGTTGAACTATCCCGGAATCCCTAGTAAGAATCTTACTTGGTCATGGCATATGAACTTGTTGATGATTTGTCGAATTGTGCTTGCCACAATCTTCAGTTTGCAGTAGATACCATTGACTAGGATGTCAGAAAATGGAGATTTTGAGTTGCATTCACCTATAAAATTCTCAAGTGTTTATTTCTTTATGACTGAGAACTAATCCATCGTATAATATGACCACATCTTTTGTATTCATTGTTTGGTTGACAGGAATTTCAGTGGTTTAAAAGGTTTTACTATTGCAAATTATGCTGCTATAAACATATATTATAGTTCTATGATGTTCTCATTCTTCCAAGATCTTAAGGAGAATAATTGGATCTAATGGGAGCTCTGATCCTAGTTTTTTGTTTTTTTGTTTTTTGAGGATTCTCTACACTGATTTCAACAGTCGTTGCACCAGTCTACACTCCCAGCAATGGTGGAGAAGGTTTTCTTTTTCTCCACAGCCCCTCCATTATTTGTTACTGGTTGATTAACTCGGTGATATAGCATCTCAGTGTTTTCTTAATTGACATGTCTCAAATAGCCAGTGATGTTGAAGATCTTTTTCATATATTTATTTCTCATTTGTATTTCTTCATCTGAGAAGTGTGCATTCATCTTATAGTCCAATTTTTAGATTGAGCCACCGAATTTGGGGGACCTGATTTTTTTCTTTTCTTGATGTGTTCTACATGTAATTCTTTTGTCTGAGGGACAGCTTGCTACAACTTTTCCCACTCTGCAAGCTGTCTATTTACACTATCAATGTTTTTTTAATGTACAAAAACTTTATAATAAAACAAGATCCCAGTTGTTGATTCTTTGAAGTATTTCCTATGAAGTCTGGGTTTAGGTAAATGGGTGCAAGTAGAGACCATGCTAATAAGTTAAATAAATGAAACTCTTATGTGTAAAAATCCTATTCTCTTTCTGTTATGAGAAATTTAAAAAGTAAGCAGCATCCCAAGTGTCTAATAAATATTTTGAATGGGAAAATTTGTTCAAAAGAAATGAAGAAATAACATGTGGGGAACATAAATGGAAGGATGGGATAAATAATGGAACTTACTTGCACTACTAGTTTTTTTTTTAGTTCATTGATTTGTGTTAAAATTACCTGAGTATTTTTATGTCCATAACTTGTACTCTGAGAAACTAATTTAAAGATGACATTATGCAATGTATTAGCTATTGTTTTTCTCCTGTTATTTTAATGAAATATTGTTGTATGTTTTCCAATAGAAATGAAAAACAGAAAGATATCACTTTCTCTTGGGAAGGAAGTACTAATGAGTGAAATGTCCATACTTTAAAAACTGTTAGACCGTTTTAATGTAATCCAATCAAAATGTCACTACCATACCGCATAGAAGTAGTGAAAACAATCTTACAATTCATATGGAGCCATAAGTGACTACAAGGGGCAAAAGCAACTCTAGACAACAGAGGAAAGGTAGAGAGCATAAAAATGTATGAAATGGAATTATAATACAAAGCTATTCTGACAGAACCAGCATGGTACGGCAAAAAAAATCCTCATCTGAGGATAAATGTCATGGAGGAGACAAGGTTAAAACTACTTTTTTTTGAGACAGGGTCTCGCTATGCAGTTCAGGCTGGCCTTGAGCTCACCTTGGTAGCCCACGCTGGTCTTGCACTCTCAGCGATCCTCCTGCCTCAGCCTCCTGAGTGCTGGGATTACAGGCATGCGCCACCATACCCAGCTTAAGGTTAAAACTATTTCAAACACAGTTAGCTATGTTATCTTTGATAATGACGCCAAAACACTTCATTGGAGGAAAGAAACTGTTTTTGATAAATTGTGCTGGAAAAACAGGCTTTTCAAATGCCAAATGTTTAACACCATGCATTGAAATATAATCAAAATAGACTAAAGATCCAAATCTTAAAATAGAAATACCTGCCTGAAAGTGTTAGGTGAATACTTCAATATCTAGGAAAAACAAATAAATTTCCTTGACAATAAATATACAGAACTTTTATAAACATGTGTCTAAGCAAAATTTCATGAACAAAGCCTCAATGACATAGGAAATTGTTAAGAGCAACAACAACTGAGATACCATTTTATTAAAAATACTTTAGTACAGAAAATGAAATCACCACCAGAATAAAAGGACACACCCACAAAATAGGAAAAATATATTATTAAGTTATTCTTCATATAAAGGACTAATATTTAGAAAATATAAAACATTGAAAAAAACAGATCTTCCCAATTTAATGACAAAACCCAGAACTGGTCACCTCAAATGAATAGATATTTTGCCGTCGAACAATGGCTGGGAAATACATGAAAAGATGTTCCACATCACTTATTGTTTAAGAAATGCAAATTAAAGCAATTGAGATTCCACCTCACCCCAGAGAGAATGGCTATCATCAAGAAATAAACCAAGAACAAATGGTAGAAAGGCTGCAGGGGAAAAAGAAATCAATCTCTACCATTCGTGGGACTGTCCACAGGTGAACTGACTGTGGCAATCTGTGTGGAGCTTCCTCAAAAATGTAAAACTAAATGTTCCATTTGATTCAGCTACTCCTCTCCTCAGTATCTTTCCAAAAGAATTAGAAGCATAATACCATGATGACATAGGCTTGACATGTTTATAGCATCATATTTTATAATACCTGAATATAGGAAACAACTCAAATGTCCATAAAAATGATAAATGGATAAAAAAGTTGTTCTAAATTTAATAAAATTCTACCCTGGCATAAGGAAAGATAACTTTGACACATTTATAATTAAATTAATGAAGTTTGAGACCATATTCCTAAGTGAAATAAATTGGATTCACATGTGTAAATATTGCATTGTCTTTCTACTGAAAGAAACTTAAAATGTAATAAGAATCAAAATATATAATATACATCACGAAATAGGTAGAAATGTGCTTCAAGCAGAAAGGGTAACAGGGACTAAGGAAGCAAGGGGAAAGAAAAAACTAAAAAAGAGGTGAAACGGAGGGCCAGGGAGATAGGTCATTAGCATAAGCCACTGCCTGACAGGCACAAGGTCCTGAGTTCCATCGCTGGTACTGCAAAAAAAATATTGAATGAAAACAAAGCTTTGTAATAAAGAGAAGAGTGACTGAAAGAAGGAAAATAGAATGGGAAAATAGTACCATGAATATCATACAGGTGTAAGTTCACTATGATGAATGTGATCATTATGAAATTCTGAATTGCACCAATAAACTTAACCAAAAAAGTGTGAAAAAAAGAAGCAAAAAGCAAAGAACTTACTAGAACAAAATACACAGAAATAGCTCCTCAAGACAGCATGGCAAGGCTGAACAAAGTGACTTCCATAGTAACAATCACCCAGTGACTTTAAAAGTATGCCAATTATTTTGAAATCTGTTATTATAATATCTCCCATTTTTCTGAGTATTGACTTAACTACTCAGAATAATTCCTGGTTCCATGTAAATAGTAGGATTCTTTTTCTAGTTTTGTGAATATGCCTTTTCCTTTTTCTGTTTGATTGTATTATATCTACACATTACCTTTGCAATATGGCTGTTTTAAATATATTGTTTCTGCTTATCCAATAATAGAATGTCTTTCCATATTCTAGTATCCTCTTCAATCTCCTTGAAGAGTACCATGATTTTCATTATAGAAGTCTTCCATTCCTTGGTTAGATTAATTCCTGGGTATTTAATTTTTTGCAACTGTCAGTGAAAGGGATAATTTATGATATTTCAAATTATATGAAAAATGTACATTAATGAAACATGTGGTACCAGTGTGAAAATGGGCATGTACACCAACAGAATCCCATTTAGGTTGTAGAAATAATCTCAAGCACCTTCAAGTGCCTGTTTTTTGAAAAACCTGCCACTAATGTATGCTGGAGAAGAGACAGCCTTTTAACAAATGGTACTGAAAAATTGGTCATGTAAATGGAGAAGGGTGATCCAAAATCCTTATCTCTCATCTTGTACTAAAATCAACTAAAAAGCATTAAAGTCCTAGATATAATAGTAGAAACACTCAACCTATTGGAAGATGAAATATGTATTTTTAACACAAAAGCATAAGTAAGGACTATCATAGTAGAAGCTAAATTGCACAAGAAATAGTATCAAGAACAAATGATGAGATTACATGGAAGTAAAAGGCTTCTGAATATCAAATGCCGAAGACATAACATGGACATGTATTTTCCATAAATCATTGATACTCTAAATTTTAAATACCTATAGAATGTGAAAAAATTATTACACATTTTTTACACAGAAATTTAGGAATTTAGCCATATATTAAATTATAGCAGAATAATCCTATAGCAGTTTTTCTTCTCTCTTATTTTTATTTACTATTGTTTTTATTTTTAAACAAACATTTACTTGGAAGAGAGTATGGCAATCATTGATATGATATTAGAAACAGCACACTTCTAGAAGCGCATAATGGCAGGCATTCATTCAAACATGGTTTTAATGTTGCACAATGTGCTCCTCAGTGTCAAAAATCTGTTGGAGGTTCTTAGGACCATTGTCTAATTCATCCTGTGTATATAAGTGCATGGTTTTGCCCCACCCATCTTTCCTAACTTTTCTGTTTGCTATTTGTTGTTGAATCCTTAATTTCTTTATTTTCCATTTAGCTGTGTTATAGCATTCCATTTTTATTTCTTCTTTTGAATTTTTACACTAGGGTTTATTTATTTTTTTATTTTTTTTAATTTTTATTTATTTATTTATTTATTTTTGAGACAGGGTCTCGTTATTCAGTTCAGGCTAGCCTTGAGCTCACTTTTGTAGCCCAGGCTGGTCTCGAACTCACACCGATCCTCCTGCCTCAGCCTTAGGGTTTATTATTTGCAAAGATAATTTTTTTAAATAAAGTGTCCATGTTATAGGGAATAATATCATTAAGCTTCTTTTCTGGAGGTTAATAACTTATGCTTGCAAATCAAAAAATTACACAAAAAAAGGACTACAAGGACAGACCATATTTTGGCCCTAGCCCTTTTAGGTCAGTGAAGACTCAGAACATAAGAGAACCTGTACTGTGACATCTTGTAACTCAGTGGTTTCCCAAATTTTGTGTACAAGTAAGCCATAGACAAAAGTGATTGATGATGTATAGTGCGCCTACAGATAGTCATGTGGAGAGAAAACATTCTCTTAGGCTTTCACCGAGAGCAAAATGATCAAGCAGTGGCCATGACTCATCCAGTTGACTGACACTGACAACAGTTGTACAAAACACTGTACATGGTTTCAGATTAAATCCTGAGGGGATTTGACTGACATTGGAAGACCCAAAAGTTACACATTCTGTTATGCAGGTCTTGCTTTAACTTGTCCTTAGCCACCCTGCAGAAAAGTTTAACCATGAGGTATGCAAAACAAAGCCATATTAATATACTGAATTATAAAAGAATGAACAGCTTCTGACCTTGCCAGTTCTGCTGACAACCCACTACCATTATGGACTGTTGGACTATATATACAGCTACTTTCTCTTAGTTCAGTGAGAAGAAAGTTTTGTACTAACAGTGTTTATAAAAGATATCAAATCTGAATCTTGTACTCTGAACAAATATTATGAAGACAACAATATTCAATGCATTATTATTGAAACTGTCATACTAACCTGCTGTGAAACTGCTTCATTGTCATTTCTTTTCATTAAAATTAATTTAAAAAAGCTCTGGACACAACATTAAGCAATCAACCGAATGAAGAGATAGCCTACAGAGCACAAAACCATCTGGCAACTACTCCTTGGATTGAGATCTAATACCTATAATACATAAAGAACTCAAAAATTAATTCCCCACATAAAAGGTACAATTTTAAAATGTACAATTTAAATTATATAAATTTTTCATAAGAAAAATACAAATGACCTTTAGGTGCATGAAAAATTTTTCAACATCTCTGACCACAGAAAGGTAGATCAAACCAATGCTAATATTCTATCTGATTCCATTAATGGTTATTCTTAAGGACTCTGCCAGGTTGTATGGAAAAACAAAGTTCTCTTTATTGCTATGGTTATTTAAATGAATACAATCCCTATGAAAAACAGTATAAATATTCTTCAGAAAACTGGAAATAGGAACTCCATTTGAGGCAGGGGTATCTTCTCTGGGTATCTTCTTAAAAGAGTAAAAGACATCCTACTGTGATTCATACATGCCCGTGTTTACAGCAGCACAATAGCCAAGCAGTCTACATGTTCATCAGCAAATGATAGAAGCCAATGACTATATATACACAATGTAGTACTACTGAGCCATAAAAATAATATATTTTCATCATTTGTAAGATAAAGAATGGATCTTGAGGCCATAACTCAAAGTGAGATGAATCAGGCACAGAAGATTGAGTAGGGTACGATATCTCTCTTAGAGGCTTTTCCCATCACTGAGACATAATACTCAATGCCAACAAATTAAACAGAGGAATTTATTTTGGTTTATACTTTCATTATATTTCAGCTCATGCGCCAGTTGCAGGCTCCAAAAATTGAAAAGTCTGGTAGAAGGGTCCAAGCAGAGGATAGCTACTTGTCTTACTGTGTGAGAAAGGAGAGAGAAAATGCAGGAGCTAGGCAGAATTCCTTTCACAGCTTACACTGCCAGTGACCCACCTCTTCCAAAGGACCCTGTCTCCTAACAGCATGACAGCTATGCTCTCTGCATTATGCAAAAACTTTCCAAGCGTGGGACTTTTAGGACCATTCTAAATCAGACCATAAAAAATTCCTCTTATGTTAGAAACAAAAAAATAAATAAATTAAGAAAGAAAGAAAAAGACACATAGTTACAGAGAATGAGGTGGACACAGTGCCAATGGGAAAGGAACCGGAGGAAGAGAGGAGAAGCCTGGGCAGGAGGAAGGGAGTAAAAATTATTGAGATACAGTGTTTATATACGCCGGTTTTCCAAGATGGATGGACTTTTTACGTGTTGTGTATGGTAATTGTAACTATTATGTAACATAAAAAAGAAGCTTACCTATTTTTGTTTGAGGTTATTCAGCTTGTTATAAATATTTGCATTAATATCCAGTACACTGGATGGAGGAAGGAGGAAGTGCAAGGAGGAAGAGTATGGCACAGTACATGTTAAACTGGATACACCTCAGCAGGAAATTCATAATTCCATTGTCTTCATTTCTTTATCTGTGAAAAGAATCAATACTGACTTCTTGAGTTTTTAAGATGATTAATCTAGATAGTAATTATATAAGGTGCTCAGACTTGCAGAGAGCTCATGATCAAATTGTCAAATAGTATCATCATTAGTAATTATAATTGGGTCCAATCATTGCCTTAAATTCTTTACAATAGCACATATATATGTGCTTGGGCACACGAGTGCGCACAAACCATACTTTTGAGACATTTGTCATGTGCTAGGTAATATGTTAAGAAAGCAACAAATTATTTTTTGTTCACAATATTATAATAAACACAGTATAAGAGAGTATATACCATAGCGTTGATGAATAATAAAATAACAAGTGTCCATCTTTCCTGTGTGGCTAATGTGTCACGCTAGCATGCTCTGCTTTGCAGGAGTTGTGCCTATAGTTTTCAGGAAAACTCTAGGTAGGATATGTTGGTATAGTGTCTACTTATTTCCTGAGGAGATGAACTAGAGATTTAGAGACTTCCTTGGGTAATACACTAGATAAATGATACAATCTTTATTCAAATCTACATTTCTCTTCTCTCAAGCAATTCTCCCTCACAGGTTCTTCTACCGTCTTCACAATTTATACCATCCTTATCAATTTAACAAGGTAGTCATAGTCAAATTTCAGAGTAAAATGCTTACTGTTTGTCAAGATTTCTGTGACTGCTGGTTTCTCCTCAATTCCCTGAAAAATAAATGTCGTTAGAGACCAGAGAGCAGATCTGGGACCTCTACCTGTACACTCTGCACTTGTTAATCTTGTCTAATTTCATTGTTTTACACATAGCCTATAGTTTTAGAAAAAATGTTCATTTTTATGATCTAGCCAGTTGTTCACCTAAATAACAGTCTTATGTCTCTAACTACTTCATATGTTTGATGGGTTGTTTGATTTTTTTATCTGGAAATTATTATGTTCAAGTAAAGCTCCTGATCTCTTATGTCAAATATCATTTTATCTCCCAACCTTGTCCGTTACATAATTTAGGAATTACATCCTTCCTATTGTTCAAGGAAAAAATAAAAACACTTAGTGTTATCCTCACATCTTTTCTTTTTTCACAAGTCACAAACCATTGATCAAATCTCTGATCTATAAATAAAGTATGTCCTTACTTAGAAAAATTTTGGAAGGGCTAAAGGCAAAATTCAGGGCCTGAAGGCAGCCACTTTACCTCCGAAGTAGATACATTTCCAGATTCTGGAAATAACTTCCCTCTTCTCTTTTCTTTTCTTCTCTTCTCTTCTCTTCTCTTCTCTTCTCTTCTCTTCTCTTCTCCTCTCCTCTCCACTCCTCCTTCCTTCTTTCCTCCCCTCCCCTCCCTTCCCTTCCCCTCCCCTCCCTGTCCTACCTTCTCTCCTCTATTGTCTTTTCTAGAATGCAGCATTAGGTATTGAACCATGAGTCTCACAACGATCTGCATTCACCACCCAAGAGATGATTTTAAAATCATATGAGCACTATTTTTAGCACTGTGCTGTCATTCCAATCTGCAGTTATCTTTATCCATTTAACTGCAGTAACTATTTTCAACGCTGATTTCTCTCTTGTCTTATGACCATCTAAATAAGAACCTTTGTATAGAAGCATTTTTTATATGCCAGGCATCCTTACATTAGATAATTAATTTTGATAACACTAAGAGATAGGTTTTGTTTTTGCCAGTTTCAGTGAAGAAATCCAGTGCTCAGAAATAAAAGTTCATGTAGTTAAGGGGTAGGGTTTGTACAAAGCCAATGTCCTGTTTTTCACATGGTGCCTTGATGCTCCAGCAATCCATTAATTCTTTTATGAATGCCTTATGTTAGAAAATACAGAAACAGGAAATAGGTATCTGAAGACTATTATTAAGATGTTAACTACGTTTGAAAAAATATCACCAACAGTGTTAAGGCATGCTGACAGGAGAAAAATGAAATCAGAGTACATTAACAAAATAAAACACTGAGCCAGTGAACTAGCTGAGTAGACTACAGTGCCTGCTTTGGGAAGCTTAGGCAAGTGCAGCCTCGCCCCTTGGACATGGTGAGTGATCCAGAGTCTGGTCATGGTGGCACATGCCTGTAATCTCAGCCCTGGGGAAGCTGAAAGCAGGAGAATCACCAGCATTCCAAGGTGCATAGTGAGACATTGCCACATCCCAATACATGGAAAAAAACTAAATGTTAATTTTTAATAAATATGTCTATTGAGATTAGAGAATAATGGCTCAGGGACATCACTCATCAGTGCAGCAGGTGATCTACCATTTATAAGACCCTAGGTTTGATGTTCAGTAAACACACACACACACACACACACACACACACACACACACACACAAATGCAATAAACTATATACATAGAAGCTTTGTACAACCTAGTAGTGATTCTTTCCAAAGACTGTCACTGTATACTTCTGTGCTAACTCTATGCACATAAATGAACAAAGCTTCCGCATTTTTTAGGGGTCCATTTTGTTTGGATCTCCCGACCCTTTATCATCATTAGTTTCCCTTGTTTTATTGAATATACTTAAGAGAAAAAAAAAACAATCTTGTAAAAATACTATATGGTCTATAGTGAATTTGCACTCAGAAAGTAACTGTGCCAGGAGAGGTTCTGTGTATTCAAGACAAGCATAACATTCATATAGCTATCGTGTAACCTTCACATAATTCTATGTTGCTCTCATACCTGTATATGGTTCAGTTCTGTAGATTTTTTTAGTCACTTTCTTTGTAGAATTATTGTCTGCCTACCTGTCTTAGAAAATTTTGTTTCCTTGACATTGTATTCTTCCCTTATTATAGCACTTTAGAATATTTTATTTCTGCCTTTCTCTAGACTTAATATCTTTCAAATGTGGGTATGTCTGTCCATGATCAAAGAGTAAGAACTATATCTCATTCAGTTTCAGAATCTATACTTCTTGGTATCATGTCCAAATTTAGTATGTCATCAATAACACACTCATGATGTAACTAAACTTGCACTGATCCAAACACTATATTATTTTCCCATCTAAAGAAGCAAGGAAAAACAATAACACTTGGAAGCTTTGATAAAGTGATGTGGAATTACAATGCACATCTCCTAGAATTATGCTCTAAAATATCTATTCTATCACTAATCACTTCTTCGAATTCACTATATTTTTAGATCTGCATAGGAAAAACAATACTCCTAAGTGAAACAAAAGCACAAGGTCCAGACTCTTTTCTTGCTCTTGCCTTCTCTGCTTTCTTTCATTTCCAAGGGATGTTGGTGAGGATATAGAGAAAGGAGAACTGCTAATGGGAAAGAAAATTGAGAGACTCATTACGGAAAACAGTATGCTAGTTTCTAAAAAAAAAAAAAAAAAGATAGAAAAGTACCATTAGCTCCTTGGTACAAATCTATCTTAGCTGATTTCTCATTCCTGAGAAATGATACCTAAGATCCTTGTTATGGTTTATGTGTAGTTGTCCCCCAAAGCCTCATGCAAACATGGGGCGGGGACTTCTATAGATTGAGACTTAACTCGTGAGTTACTGGGATTATGTGTTTTAGCACTGATGATATTATCGGTCTGAGTACTGCTGGAAATTATAGGTGTGGCCTGAGGTGGCTAGTCTATGGCAGAGAGCCTGATGTAATTTAAAGAAAGACAGAGAGACAGACTAGCATTATTGCTCTCTGCTCCTCTGGTTGGTCAGTTGCCTCTGTCGTGATTGTTGCTGTTCCACCACCATGAACTGGATGCTCTCTGCTCTGTTCCACTCAGCCTTGGGCCAGCCAAATATGGACTGAATCCTCCAGTAATTGTTAGCTAAATAAACATTTCCTTCTTTCATTTTGGGTGTCGGGTATTTGTCCCAGCAACGACAGAAAAGTATCTAAGACAATCCTGAACTGTAAAGAGGAAACATCACCCTGACTCACAGTTTGCAGAATTTTCAGTCCGCAGTAACCTGTTACCAAGGCATGGGGTGCATAACAAAGGGGTACAGCAGACGACAAACTTTCCACTGCATGCCAGGCAGGAAGCAGCAAGACATAAGTGGGATACAGAGAGAGATATCCTTCCAGGTTACACCCCTAGTGAACATCTTCCTCCAAGCACGCTTCTCCTGCTAATATCACATGTAGCTATTAACTCACTACTGGACTAATTCACTGATAAGTATCACATCCCATGATCTAATCTATTCCCAAAACCCACAACTCTGAGCTACTCAGGCTTTGGGGAGACATCTGTTTTTGAAGTATAATTTCTAAAGGTAGGAAAAGACTTTGTCAAAGAGACCTCTGTACACAGTGCTCATGGAGTCACTGCTTAGAATAACCACAATAGAAGCAGTCTTAGTGTCTGCCAACTGGTGAATGGAAAAAGAAAATGTTTTATACAGTGGAATGCTATTTAGCAAAAACTAACATAAAGTCCTATCAACTATGGCTACATGGGATTGGAGGGCAATATGTTGCATCAAAGACACTAGGAAGAGAATCTTCTTAAATATTTACGGAAGGTAAAACTGACCTGAAAAAAAGTTAATAGTAGAATTGTAGCTATCAGATAATAGAATCTCTGCTATCAGTGTGGAGGAAGAGACAAATAGAGGAAAGAAAACAAGCAATGCATTTAGGTCAGTAGAACAAATTTTAATGTTCTGTGGCCCAGGAATTGAAATATCATAGTGTATCAAATTAAATTTTTGAAATTTTCATTTCTAAATATTTAATACTTTGGTAATATTAGTTATAATGTTTTATAAAGTTGTTAATGTATAGGAAAGTAAAATATGTAATAAAAACAGTGTGAAGTCAAACTTAATATATTTTGAGTATTATATACAATGTTACACATAGTAGAATGGCTGTAACATAAAAAGACAAATAAAGGAGCTGAAAGGGATAAAGATGGTAACATTTTATATATTTCTTTTGGGAATGTAAAATGGTACAGTTATATTGGAAAACAATCTGCTAATTTCTCAAATTGTGAAATAGGGTTAAAATATAACATTGGAATTTGACTCACAGCTTATACCTAGATAAATATAAAAGTCCACATTCGCCACAAAACTTGTACATTATTGTTATTAGGAGAATTATTCATGCTACTTAAAAATAGAAACAATTACATATCAATTAATGAGTACATTAATAAAATATAACATATCTTTCAAAGGTACTTCTTCCTTGCAAGACTGAGGTATAGGTTGGAATAGGGTTGACCTTAGTCAAGAAAATAAAGGTAAACGTGATTTTCTTTGGGATAAGTTGCTTGCAAATTAGGATGTTTTCCAAAAAGAAGTTAATGGCCTGGTGAGATAGCTCAGCAGAATAAGCACCTGCTCAGGCAAACTCAGGGATGAGGGTTCAACTGCAGTACCACATAGTCTACCTGCCCCAGCCCAGTCCCTGAATGCACTGAGCTGACCACCAAAGCTAAGTTTGGTGGTGCACGCCTGCAATCTCAGTGCTGGGGTGGCTGAAAACAGGAGGACCACTGCAAGTCTGAGCTGCAGATTGAGACCTTATACTAAATACATTAATAATAATAATAATAATAATATTAATATTAATAATAATAATAACAAAAAGGAGGCCGTGAAGATAGTGGAGTAAGTGCTTTGCTGCCAAGCACAAGGTCCTGAGTTCCAGCCCTGATACCACCCCACAAAAAAAGTAAACTAGGATTCCAAGTTGCATCTGTAGGGCTTACATTTCCCTTCCATTACAAAGCCAGTGATAGTTGAGAAACTGTGTGTGAGGAAGATACACCAGTTGCTTCAAATTTGTCCTGTCTGTGACACTCAGGATTTTCTTACTTTGTAAATGTCCAGAGCTCATCACACAGACAACATAAATGTAAAAGTGAAGTTCATGATCTGTGAGTACAGATATCTACTTCTATGTAGGCAAAGACCAAGAGTGTGATTGAAGAATACAAAGTTCTTCATCCTGTGAGATAGAAACAAAACTTTAGAAGGAAGATTTCTTGAGTAGTATTAGGTGTCTTTGTTAATCAAACCTAAGTACCAAACCGTAGGTCACACTATTTCTGATGGAAAAACAAAATAGAGCAAAACACACTGTTAAGGAAAAACAATATGATAATTGAAAAGTGTCTAAGGATAGAGGTCAGAGTATTCATTATCTACTCACTGTTAACATTTTAGCCCAAAATTAGCAGATCAAGAAACATACACCTTAAAGTATTTATGATTCAAGAATTTTCACACAATTTAAGTAACTCTGACTCAAGTTATCTCATGAGATTTCAATCCGGCTCTTAATTGATATTGATGTTCTCATGTTAAAATAAAACTAGAAAATTATGCAATTCACTTCAAATCAAACTTATGTGTTGGTTTGCTGAGCTTGTTTGACCTATAGGTGTCTCCACAGGGCTATTATGACCTGGTACCTCCTATCCCACTAGGGGACCAATTAAAAAGAGGCTCAAAGGCAATTGTTCCTGAAATATAAAGAAAGTTGGCTACTGTCCATCATATTCCAACAATATCAAGTTTGAGTTTCTTCATCTTCTTTTTTCTCCTCTTTTCTTTCTTTCTTTTTTTTCAAAATTGGTAGTGTCATTATGAACTCACATCCTGATGAAAACCCAAACCATCCTGGACATCATTCTATCCAGGCTCACTCTCTATGTTAAGTCAGAAAAAAAATTAAGTGTGTGTGTGAAAGATAAAGAGGAGGGAAACAGTGATGGGGAGAGGAGGAGAAGGGGATGGAGGAGACATGGGCTGGTGAACAAGGAACATATATTCATCTACTTGACCATGGTCTCTTTACACTGGGAGCAACATCTAAAGAAGTTGATGAAACTGCTCCTCCAGAGCAGTTTATCACTGTCAAATTGTCTTATTCCAGAATTTCCCTGAAATCTTGCTATGGAAACTATCTTGGTATTAATTCAGATGGACATGTTGTGAGATGTTCAGATGTCATTGGATCAAGAGAACAATGGAAACCATTGTTTCAGATGGAAAGATGGCCTTACTGGCCTCAAATAGTTGTTTTATTAGACGCAATGGAGCAGGTGATATAGAAGCAAAAAGTAAAACAGGAGGAGAAGATGAAATAATAAAGATTAAATCCTGTACTGACAGGGAAACCAAGAAAAAAGATGACATCCAGAAGAAGACAAAGGGAATGTAAAACAGTGTGAAGTCAACTACATGAAAAGATTTCAGAGTTTCTAAGACCATAAACTTAAAATCAGTAAAGACAGTAACATTCATTAAAAGGCTCAGAAAGATGGATTTCTACACGAAACCCTTCTGGACAGCAGAGCCACATTGCAAGCTGATAGATACTACAAATGATCAGGATTTTTGTTTCTGCCTACTCTTTTTACTTTTTCTGAATAAAATTTTTAGTGGTAGCACTCTGTACCATTCGTGGGCTATTGTGGAATTATTGCTAAATAAAAATCTACTTTTAGCAAAAGAAAAAAGAGATTCACACAACTCAGTTGGGAGTCAGTCTTTAATAATTTAATTCCACAAGAAACACATTGCCTACTGTGTTTTGTTAGGTGTGAGTCCAAATGCCCAGTCCACACTCAAGAGGACATGATTACACATGGTAATAAATATGCAAGCGTGATGAGATCTTTGGAGACTCAGTAACTGAGTATCATGGGAACTTTCATAAAGTATTTACAAAGATTATCATTTCAATTTACAGCGGACTCCAAATGGTAAAGCCATGTGAGAAAAAGATGAGGAAAAACTTGATGACATGGGTCTGATCAATCGTTTCTTGAATAAAGTTCCAAAAACACAGGAAATAAAAGAAAATATTGACAAAATTTCATTAAATGAAACAAATGGAAGGATCATCAAGCAAAGATATAACACACAGAATAGGAGTAAATATGCTTCAATTTCTTAAAGGAGGAGCTATTATTCAAACTATCCAAAGAATTCAAACAACTCAGTACCATGAAAACAAATAATCCAATTACAAATGAACAAAAGAGCTGAACAGACATTTCTCAAAAGAAGATATTGCCAATAAATATATAACATTTTTCAACATTTCTGTTGCTTAGCAAAAAGTAAATTAAAATTGCATTGTATTATAACACTGCATGAGAATGTGAGTTTGATTCCTGGTACAACAACAGCGAAAAACGAAACAAAACAAAACAGAAAACAAGTATTGATGAGGTTGTGGAGAGATTAGAATCATTTTAACCTCTTGATGTTATTTAAATTAGTACAGAAACTTCAGAAAATAGTATGGTGCCTCCTCAAGGATTATTGTAATCTAGCAATCCCACTTCTGTGTATATATTTAAAGGAATTAAAGTTGATATGTTGATAAAGTATTTGAAATTCCATATATACCTCAACATTATTATTAAACGACAACACATGTAATCAAAATGTATGTATGCTTACTGATTTATTCATGAATAAAAATACGATATATAGGCTGGGCGTGGTGGCACACACCTGTAATGCCAGCACTTGGGAGAGTGAGGCAGGAGGATCGGTGCGAGTTCGAGACCAGCCTGGGCTACAGAAGTGAGCTCAAGGCCAGCCTGAGCTGCATAGTGGGATCCTGTCTCAAAAAGACAAAAAAAAAAAAAAAAAAAAAAAAAAAAAAAAAAAAAAAAAAAAAAAAAAAACGATATACACAGTGCAATACTCCATTACCTGGAAAAGAAGGAAATTCTAAATTCAGTCACTAATAGCAACATGCACCAATTCGAAGAGAGCAATATGCAGTGTCACAAACATTGTTGTGTTACTATCATTTTGTTTTGTGAAATTTGATGTCATTTCTAATGGTTTTGTTTTTATTATTTTTATTACATTAAAAATTTTAAAACATGCACAAAATGGAAAGATAATATGCTCAGTGAATTAGAACCTTATAAAATCTAAAATAGTTAAACTCATAGAAAGTGTACAAAAATACTTGCTGGAGCTGAGGGCAAAAAGGGAAGGGAAAGGGAAAATTTTATGCAGAAGCTCTAAAACTTAAGTGAGAGAGTAAGCTTCAGTAATATATGCTACTGTATTATGGTGACAGTTAATAAAACTATGTTATATATTTTAAGCTTCTAAAATAAATTTTAACTCTCTGATGAAATTTATAAGTTGGTGAAGCAAACAACACATTGCTTAAGTTAATTAAAACTTTCTATACAAAAGCACCACGTTGAACCAATAAAATGCAAAGAACTGTTATTAATCAATTAAAACACAAGTAAATCTGAAAACGTATTTGAAGCTAAACTGTTAGTTTATCTTCTTTGGGGATTGTGATAAAATAGTTATATAGTATATACTTTAAGATAAATGATACAGTTTTGAAATGATAATGAAAGCATATGTAATAAAATTCATCTGCAATATAACTCATATTTTGAGAGTTTATCAATATGTATCTTGTAGCATGTATCCTATTTTTGCCTTCCTTATAGAGATATTGAAAAATATTTTTACAGTACCTGTGTCTTGGAAATTCAAAAGTAAGAAACCAGTTTATGATTTGACATTTAGCCAAGGAAAAGCATTTTTCTTTTGAGAGGCATTTCAAATTTCCTTTGCAAACAGGTTTTCTTCAGGGTAGTATTGAGGTGAAACCCCCAGTACTATTAAAATCCCACAAGGATTACCCTGGTACTTTGTTTGATTCTTCGATCAGATAAGAGAACAACAAGTAATTCCGGAGAAAAGTATTAAATTCTTATTTGCTCAAAACTTTTTTTAAGGATCAACTAAGTAAGTCACACATTCACAAATGTTCCATATTCAGAAGAGATAAGCATAACCCTATATGCAGTGATAGAAAAGAATCACTGTGCTCAATTAATGATTTTATAGACAAATATTTCCATAACCAACTAAGACATTTTGAAAATGCACACACACACATATTTTTTATCCTAGTATGCTTTTATTAGGTGCTTATCTATTCCACTGAAATCATTTTTCTAGAGTTCTGATTGGGTCACTGCTTAGTTTAAATCTGCTAATGATTTCCTGTGAAGAGATAAAAGAGGAGCCTCTTTAGCATGCATAGGCCTTTTTGGAGATGTCTTTGATCCTGCCCATTTCTTGGTTCCTTCGACTTCCTCAAAGCTCTGGCACGCCACATACATGAGGAACAAGAACACAAGTCTGCTGACTCTTGCTGTCCATAGGTCTTTCTTTCTTTCTTTCTTTCTTTCTTTCTTTCTTTCTTTCTTTCTTTCTTTCTTTCTTTCTTTCTTTCTTTCTTTCTTCTTTCTTTCTTTCTTTCTTTCTTTCTTTCTTTCTTTCTTTCTTTCTTTCTTTC
>PVJA010034953.1:0-22191 GCA_004027025.1 Myocastor coypus
CATGTATGAATCAAAATTCAATTCTTCATAGTCTGTATACTCATAGCTTCAATATCATTGATGTCCTATTGTTTTAATCGTTAGCAAGGGGTTATTAACTTCATCTATTATATATAAAATTCGTAATGATGGTAATGCAATTATGATTAGAATAATGGCAGGAAGAATAGTTCAAATAGTTTCAATTTCTTGAGCATCTCAGACACCCCTTTTGGGCTTGGATATTTGAATATTGGGGACATGAATTTTTTAAAATTTCTTGGTATATTCTTAATAGAAGTTGTTTGTCTTAGGGACAGTCAACTACAATTTTTTCCCAGTTCTTCATACTCTGTTGGTGATTTATTTTGATGTACAGAAACTTTTCCAAAAGATGAGATCCCGAGATCCCAGTTGTTGCTTCTTTAAAGTATTTCCCATGCAGCTTCGTTTTTTTTTTTTTTTTTTTGGTGATCTCTCAGCCTACCCCTATGTCTTCAAGATATCTGTCTCCTTTCTTCTCCAAGAGATTTAGTGTTTTTGTGCTAATATTTAAATCTCTAATCCATTTTGGCTGTAGTTAAGTGCATTGTGATAGACCTGCACCAAATTTTAGCCTTCATCCTGTGGAAAACCAATATTTCCAGCACTGAGAAGAAACAATAGTGTGAAAATGACCATACTCAATAAAACTGTTATGCAGAATCAATGAAATCCTCATGAAAATACCAGGCAGGCACTTGTGTTTCTTAACTATAACCCAGTCTCTATCGATCTTTAATGATCTTCTTTATCATATGATAAAGAGATATTATTAAATATTTTCTTGCAGAAAGATTTAAAATGTGATATAGGGATTGAATTGGTGTCTTTATTTTAGTATTTTTAAAAATAACTCATTTTAGCCTATTTAATTACATAGCTATGTCTGTTCTACTGATGAAGACAGTAGGTTTATCATACATATTTTTCACATAAGACAGTATATTAATGGATTCTCCATCGTTTTATTTATTCACTTTATCATTTTGCATAGAGCTACTAATTACGTAATGCACAATATATATATATATATATATATATATATATATATATATTTGTCAGGCATTCATTCCTGATGGGCCAGAAATCCATTCTGATTGGTTAACTCAGCCTGGACCAATGTACTCTATCTTACTTAGTTTCTTTTCATTTATTTAATTTTTTTTTCCTACTGGAGATCAAACTCAGGACACTACTCTTGCCACGCAGGCACTTAAGCCTCGCAGCTATCTCCCCACTGCTTAATTAGCTTCTGAGATAATTTCTTCTTTTAGGAAGCCATGGTTCATTGAGATTTGTGCTTACATATAAATCTTAGAGGAGATTATCAAGCTTCATGTAAAACACGACAGAATTCTGGGAAATTAATGAATTTAGAATACTTGGGGAAGAATTTAAGTACTTCTGGAAATATGAAATACTCATCATGTTACTTTTAAACATAATAACTTTCAAAAAATTTATCCATGTTTTTAGACGTCTTACTAATTTGGGTTCTTAATTGTTCTGTTATTATTACTGCCTACAGTAAGTGGTGTTTTTCTTATTTATACTTTAACATGTAACTCATTTCTGCCCTTTTTTAGATTAATTACAATTCATTTTTTATGTAATTAGCATATTAGCATTTATTTGTAGTATCTTTTATATTTTTTCTATTATTCTTTCTATGTTTATAACTATTAATATTTTTCCATACTATTTTTGCTTTTGTATTTCAGATTTCAGAAATAAATATCCTATGTTATTTTGGCTTTCATATCTGAATTTCAGAAAACAATAGACAATTTACTAGTCCTTCTGAAAATACATGAATGACAGAAATGGATGCACCTAGAAAATATAACATTGAATGAAACAACCTGAACACACAGGCTAAACATTGTATGGAATCTCTCACTTGAGTAAGGCAAAGCATAAACAAAGAGATCAGTAGCAGTTGTGAAGAAGGGGACAAGGGCTGAATCTCTTGCAAGAGGGAAGGGTTACAAAAGACTAAGGGTGGCTTTCTGCCACCTTGGGCCCCTGACCCCCGCTGGTATGAGGCATGCTCCCTGAGAGCCAGCTACATCCTCTCCCTTTGAGTACCCAGAAGCCTGAGGAAGAGCCTGGTGCTGACTCCCGCTCAAGCCCTGGTGGCCCTGGCATCAGCTCCAGCAGAAGAGAGTAAAAAGGAGAACAGATCCCCTCTGCAGCCAACAGTAAAATTGTCTTTTGATACATTTCTGGAAGATCCTTTAATGCCCAGGGACATTCGAGGCCTGCTGCTCATCATCTTCATCCTCTTCTGACCACTTCAGCCCTGGGATTTCCAGGTAAAAGTTACTTTACTGATAAGAAGATGTGACTGTCATCTGCCTACCTCAGCGACCTGGGTGGCCTGGAGCACATGCACCCAGGAGTGCGTATATCCATCTGATATTGCTGAGTAAGACTCAGTTCTGGTGTCAAACACTGACAATAGAGGAATGACTTCTTAATTCTAATTAATTAATTTTTGCTATTGCTAAACATGGCAAAAAAAATCAAGGGTGAGCGGTGAGGTGGAACAGGTGAGGAAATTAGTAGAATGTGCATACATGTACAGGAACAGTGTAACTACCATGAGTGCAAACATGCACTGTGAACATGACAAGAATGAAAAATGAGGAAAAGGAATTATTAGAGGAGGGGGGAGGAAATGGGATGTCTGGGAAGGGTTTTTTTTAAAGAAAAGAATCCAGTTTGTATTATGTATATGTTTCTACTCCTCAAGATGATTGTAAACTACATGTACTGCTAACATGTGCTAATAAAAGAAAACTCTCTATGACATCCCATTTAATGCACATACTACTTTACCATTTGACGTACTTTTTCTGCCTTTACACAACGTTTGTTCACATATGTTACCCTTCCTTCCCCTCCCTCCTTCCTCCCTTTTCCAATCTGTGATCATCTTTCCCTTTCTTTTTTGTGCATGTTTGCATTGCACAATATTTTGAACAGAACACATCCCGATTCTGTTTTTCATCTCCTATTTTTCATCTTTCTCCCCTTCTCTCTGTCTCTACATACCCTTCTTCATTGAGAAAGCTCTATCTCCCTATTTTCAATCATCTTTTACTTTGATCTTTATTTTTATTCTGTGTGTTTCATATAAGACAAGCTATGCTATATTTAAGACTTGTTTGATTTACTTTTCTTCACATTGTGGTCTCGAGGTGCATTCATTTTTCTACAAATGATTTAAATTTTTCTTTCTTTATGGTTCAATAATACTTCATTTTGCTTGAATACCATAACAACATTCCTGTAAGATACCATTTCCCTGATTGCAAAACTAGATAAGGATCCAATAGAGAAGATAATTAAGATCAATCTTTTTAATTAATATAGATTTAAAATCCTCAACAAAATACTGGCAAACAGAATGTAATGTAATCATCAGATGAAAGTAGGCACATAACAAAATGTGATTTTTTAAATTACAAAAGTGACAGCTTCAGGCTTAAGAAAACAAACCTCAGACTATCAAGAAAAATATTAATTTCACATATTGACATACCTCTTTTTAAAGCTAGCTTTAAGAGAAATGATTCAATCAGATCTAAAACAGTGGTATATGTTCAAATATGTAAAGGTACATAACTTGGATCAAAACTCAGAGCATGCACAGAAAATCTAACTGCTAATAACATAATCTCAGTATAAGGCATTTAACAAAACAAATCATTTACATTAGATGCTATAATTTTAAAACATAAATCAAATATTTTAAATGCTATCTTTACTCTTATTTGTAGTGCAAGGACTGGGGTTTGATCTCCTGCATGACATATTTCTATAGCACCCATCAAAATATGAAAATAGGGAATTATTTCACTTTGTGTCAATTGTCTTAGAGCAAAAAAAAATTGAAGCAATTTATTTTTGTTTAAGGCAGTAGCACTCAAAGCTAGTCAGTAATATGGACAAAATCTTACAAAATTGCTTGTGTTTTGAGGAAACTCTCTTCCAAGGTATTTCTTCAAATATGGGTTTCTTATATTGTTTTAGTAGCTTTGTAATTAAATAATGTCCACTGTTACATTTTAAGTGATGATGTAAAAATTTTGAGAGAAAAGTGAACTGAGAAATTTCAGGTCATTTTTATAAAATTTAAAATCAAATCCACTTTTTAAATCTTTTTTCAGGTAGTACTTTGGGAAATTTTTATTTTTTAAAGAGATTAAAAGTTAGTTACAAAAATTAGAAACTACACAGAATTTCATTAAACAAAATGATAAGAATTTACAGCTGTTATATTGCATATTGTTGTATTCTAATTAGTAGTTCAGATTAACAGATGTAAGCATGAAAATTTGGTCAAACAAACACAAGAAAAAAAAAATAAGCAGTGACTTCTCCTTATGAGAGATGAGTACAGATCAGCAGTACAGTTATCCAAGCTATCCTGTGTATATACATATATATTTTTTTTCCTTCCATCTTTCTTTTCTCCTTTCCTGCATCTCAGTTGTCCCTTCCCAAATTTTGAAATTTGATTCAGGGCACTCCTTCTCTTTAGAAAATTAACTTCAGCCCAGGAAAGCAGGCCAATTTTTGCCTTACCAAGTGGATTTTTAAAAGTCTCTGTTTTATGAGGAATGTGAAAATTAAATATAATCAGACTTTTTTTTGAAGAAAAATTGCCAAAATATATTCCAAGGATTTTAATAGGTTATAATAATGTTCATATGAAAATATTTGCTTTAGTGTTTAACAGTTAGCTGGTTTTCTCTGTTTAACAGTTCTCATAAAGGGCCAGCAAGATAGCTCAGCAGACTAAGTGCCTGCTTAGGCAAGCCCAGGGACTGGAGTTCAGTCCTATACACTGCATACCATGCCAGCCCTGCCCCCTAGCATGCTGAGCTAGCTGCCAAGACCAGGCATGGTGACACACATCTATAATCCCAGCACTGTGGAGGCTGAAAACAGGAGGAGCACTGTGTGTCCAAGCTGCATAGTAAGACCTTATACCCAATACATGAAATAAATAAATGAATAAATAATTCTCATAGGAGGATTCAACATCATTTCATAATAAAACCACTTAAGCTCATTTTCTTGTGCTAATGTTTGTACTCTGCTTGCTACTCATCAATCAGAATTGACCATTCTGATTCGAGACAAAAGAACATGTCTAAGATAACAAAATCCATGTTATCCGTGTTAAATGTCAACTGAACTGAGTTGTAACTGCTAGAGAATAGTGATACACACCTCTGGCGTGTCTGTGTGCCTGATGACCTTGGGCACCATATCTGGTCTCTTTCCTCCCCAGCACTGTTCGCCTACTCTGCTTTCTGACTGACACGAGCTGACCACCACTGTATAATACCATAATGGTCCTTTCATGGATCCAGTTTACCATGGAATGAATCTTCTAAAAACTAAGCAAAAAAAAGTTTTCTCTTTTAAGTTGTGTGCACCAAGCATTGTATTCCAACAACAAAAATGCTGTCCATTACAGCATCTATCCTTATCCAGAAGCCACTTCCCCTTTCTTTGTCCAAAAGGAACAATGCCTTTCCCCTAGAAAATCATTCTCTTCTAAATGTTTGTCTATCCCAACTTCCAGATGATATGGCAGGATTCACTGGTGTAATATTTCTTCTTTCCAATTAGTGAATTCAGGAAAGGCTTCTTATCTTTCTCAGGGTATTAACTTTCTTTTTTCAAGTTGTAACCAGTTTTATTACAAAGGACCCTGTACACATTGATCAATTCTAATACCTTAATAGCTACACAACAGGTCAGAAACATGCAGAAACATGCGTCATGAGAAGCAAGAAGTACCACCCATCCTCTCTGCATATTAGCGACTTGCCCCTCCTGAGCAATGGGGCTCCCATCACTGAGGCCTGGGAGCAGTTACTTTTCGCATTCATCCTGAATGAAAGATGGGAAGACGTAAGTATAAATGCAACAGATTATAAACAATTTCTTACTAAAAATGTGACAAATTAAACGAAAGTATTTTATAGAATTTAATACAAAATGCCATAAAAATTGCCTTCACTTAAGCTCTCTCTCCCCGTATCCAGAGGGCCAACTGGTTGTCTTTGAGCATGATGGTGACTCTCCTAGCACACAGATTAGTATCTTCAGATAAGCCCACCAGGTAGCCTCACTGGCCTCCTGAAGGGCACCAGTGGCTGCCCCCTGAAACCTCAAGTCGGCTTTGAAATCCTGAGCATTCTCTCACCAACCCCTGGAAAGATAGTTCCCAGTGAGAAGCTCAGTCCATTTCCGGTAACGACCAGTCTGAAAGCGCCAGGGTACCAGGCCTGTAGTCATGATGTTTCTTCCCCCTGCCGTAGAGGAGTTGCTTTTCCTGGCAGCTTTAGTGGCCAGCTGTTTGCGTGGGGCTTTTCCACCAGTGTGCTTATGAACAGTCTGCTTGGTTCGGGCCATTTTCTTTTACCCAACACTGAAGTCTCAGGTCACGTTTTTGACCACCGCGCCAGCCTTCAGGCAACAGACACAGTTGCCATGGTTTTGTGCCAGATTGTCCCTTAATTATATTAAACTGATTTCAGCCTTTGATCTTGCAGTCTAAAGGAACAGACGATGATGGTAATGGTGATGATAGCAATGATACATAATTGAGTATTTCTGCTGAATAAGACTCTGCTTGATTCCTTACAGAGAAAATGCCTTCAAGTATAGATTAGCATGGCATAAGGTAGATTTTAATGTCTATACTACACTTTTTCTAGTTTTTTTTTTTTTTTTTTTTTTAATAGGCTCTCACTCTGGAGTTCAGGTTGGCTTCAACTTATTAGGTAGTCTAGGTTGGTCTCAAAACACAGCTCTCCTCCTGCCTCAGCTTCCCAAGTGCTGGGATTATAGGAATGCACCATGACACCCAGCCAGGCACTCTTCATATTTTATTTTTGATGGAAACATAGATTAGATAATAACTTAGCTTGCAATGTAAATGAACTCTCTCTCTCTCTCTCTGTTCCTATTTTTCTTTCTTTCTTTTTTTAATTTTTTTATTTTTTTAGAGAAGGGTCTACAAGGTGTTTATGGTCTCACTACTAGATCAGACTCATAGTGATCTGCCTGTTTAGAGCCTCCCAAGAGCTGGGATTACCGGCTCACATCACCACACCCAGTCTCAATTGCTGGTCTAATGCGCCTCTGGGGTGGGGCTAGCACGGCAGGCCCAAGGATCAAACCTCTGGCCCCTGCAACTGCTTGCAGGCGCTTTAATCTGCTGAGCTATGTGTCTGGCCCTAAAAGATTTTCTTTTTTCTCTTTCTTTCTTTCTTTCTTTTTTTTTTTTTTTCTTTTCGAGACAGGGTCTCGCTATGCAGTTCGAGCAGGCCTTGAGCTCACTTTTGTAGCCCAGGCTGGTCTTGAACTTACACCAATCCTCCTGCTTCAGCCTCCCAAGGGCTGGGACTAAAAGATTTTCTTACAGTGTTTTACCTCATCATTTACTCTCTGCAATGGTTACAGTGAAATATGATGCTCTTTGGTGCAAGTGTTCTCCGCTTACACCTAGCTCTGATGAGCATGTCTACAATATTGTGACTCCAGGTTTGATGCCTGGCAGATTTTTGGCAGAATAAGACTTACTTGTATGAAGACAATTTTATTCTACTTTTCACTTTTTAAGTATTCCATTTCTTTCATCTCTTATCAAATTAGAGCTTATTGCATACTATCTATTTTTGGATATGTAATTGAAATTTTAACATTGATAGTAAGATCAATAATATTAACAAATCTCATAATGTTGAATTCTCTTTGAATTTCAACAACTAAATGTATTTGCTCCTAATGCACTATGATTTTATTCTGTATAAATTTCAAATATTGGCAACTATTTCTATATGTGAAATTAAAGGACAATTTTTAAGTCATGTAATATTTCATCTCATTTTGATCTGTTGTATAAAAATCATTTGGAAAGAATTCAGGGCCAGCAAGGCAGTTCAGCAGACTAAAGTACCTGCTTAGAAAAGCATAGACAAGTGCAGGGACCACAGGTTCAATCCCACCACATGAGCAGGTTGAGCAGGCCAGAGTCCAGGGCTAGTGGTGCATGCCTGTAACCCTAGCACTGGGGAGGCTGAAAGCAGGAGGATCACTATGAGTCTGATCTGCACAGTGAGACCCTGTAGCAACCAAATACATATATATTTTTTTTTCATTCCACTGCTTTTTTATGAGGACAGTTTTAACCAAGTATATCTTATTTTAGAAATTGGGTAGAACTCACTAATCTGGGGTCTCAGTAAAAGAGAAAACAAAAAATAAAATAAAATAAAATAAAAGAGAAAACAATATTCCCCATCCACACATTGCATGCAGACAGTGTGGAGATTTGCAGAAATCATGCAAAGATTTTCCCCAGCTGTCATCAGCTGATAATTTTAATAGTTTAGGTGTATTTTCCTGGTTTCGGCAGGCACAAGTAATAATCTCACTGATACTTGCCTCCAACTCCTACCCATCTTTTAAGTCATCCCTCCATCTGGTCCTACATATTCATAAATGATGGAATTCAAGTGTGAGGAAGAAGAGTCTTTGACTGACTGTGGTAGCTCATAGGGAAGCCAACTATAATAGGAAATCACTACATGTTACACTTCTGGGGTCTGACTTTCTGCCCTAGAACCAGGGATTTGGTTATGACCCCCACTCTTCAGTCCTTTATTTGTAACTCCTGGCTATGAATTATGTCCACCAGAGCCTTTTCTTTAAAAAAAATTATTTCAGTAACAAGGCATGGTATGCATGCCTATAATCACAGTACTCAGGAGGGTGAGGTAGAAGGATTTCTGTGAGTATGAGACCCTTTCCCGCTGGGCTATAAAGTGAGCTGAAAGCCAGCCTGAACTGCATAGGGAGACATGGTCTCAAAAAGACAAAAAAGGGGCCGGGCGTGGTGGCGCACACCTGTAATCCCAGCACTTGGGAGGCTGAGGCAGGAGGATCGGTGTGAGTTCGAGACCAGCCTGGGCTACAAAAGTGAGCTCAAGGCCAGCCTTAACTGCAAAGTGAGATCCTGTCTCAAAAAGACAAAAAAAAAAAAAAAAAAAAAAAAAAAAAAAAAAAAAAAAAAAAAAAAAAAAAAAAAAAAAAAAAAAAAAGACAAAAAAATTATATTTCAAAAATTACATGCATCATGTAATGATTATGTCAAATTGATCATACAGTATCTCTTACAATACTTCTCATTGTATATGGTGAACATTTTCAAAATTGAAAATAGCAGGGTCGATGAGATAGCTAAGTGGAGTAAGTGCCTGCTTTGGTAAGTGCAGGGACTGGGATTCTATTCCTGGTCCTGCATGTGGTACCAGCCCCGCATTTAGGCACACTGAACAGGTGACCAAGTCTGGGCATAGTGGCACATGCCTGAAATCTCAGGGGTTGGGAGGCTGAAAATAGGATCATCACTACAAGTCTGAGCTGTGTAGTGAGACACTGTACCAAATACATGAAAAAAAATCCAAAATCAAAAATAGCTTTTTGAAATTTATACTACAACACTGTGTTTTTATATTTATTGTACTGCATAGTTATACTCTAGAAGGTCTTGTTCCCATCTGCCTATAACTTGGTACCTATTCTTCATCCTTTGCGCTTCCCCATAGATCCCCTCTCCCAGCATCTTGGTAATCAACTTTCTCCTGTCAACTTCTATGAGATCATTTATTTTAAATCTGTGGACTCTCCCATTACTTGATTTTCTGAAATTAGCTTGTTCCACTTCACAAAATGATTTCCATTTCTACTTATGCAGCAAGGTTTCATCTTTTTTATGGCTGTATGGTACACCATTGTTACACACACCATACTTTACCTATACACTTGCTGGGCACTTAGGCTTCCATTTCTTGGCTTGTGAAGAGTGCTCCAACATACATGGGAGTGGAGAAGCCTCTTCAATATACTGATTTCATTTCTCTCAGTTACCCAGTAATAATCCTAGTCACAGGACGACCTCATGGTTCTGGGTTTAAAAGCCTTCAGACTATTTTCCATAATGACTCTACTAATATATGTCCCCACCAGTCATGTCTAAAGACATTGCACATAATGCTATTTTTGTCAAAGACATCTTGCCTCACACATCACCTTGAATCTACACTTACTTCACCCAAGTCTCTTCTCTAATGTCGCCTTCTTACAATGAACTGCCCAGGTTACCGTGTTCCGGATAGCAAACGCCTCTTACTCTGATGCTCTCCCTCTTTCTTGTCCTTCTTTACTTTTCAACAGAGCATATGTCATAATCTGACAAACGTCACATTTGCAATTTTGTTAATGTTCCATTTCATCCCAAAGAATGTGGGCACGTTGCTTTGCTGTGTGCTGCCTTATTCCTAGCACCTACAGCTGCACCCATTATATAGTAGGTCTTTGTTAAATACTGACTGCAATGCTTTTTCTAAGGTATTTGTTATAATTCCTGTGCTTATCACTGTACTCACACTTACACTGAACTTTACATTAACACCTGATTTTTTTAATGCGTTACATTGCCAGATGTTTGAGTAGCAAGAATATTCCAAACTCTAGTGTCAACACTTAAATATTAGATGCATCCATCTAATTTAAAGAAATGTATAATGTTCCACAGAAACAAGATTAAGTCTATGTAATAGAATATTTTCAGAGAAATGGAGAATAAATGCCCTATGGTAAAATCAAACGCATATAGAAGTATCTTTGCCCATGGAGGTAATACAAAGTTGATATAAATCAATAATTGCAATGTATTGAGTTGTGTGGGGATTTATGTAAACTCTCTTTTTCTTACCTACTTCATTTTAGAAGTTGGAATAATCTATCTGTGTAACTGAGGCCTGTTAAAATTAGTTTAACATATTCTGAAGTCTTATTTATAATAAAAACTAATGTTGGAGTAAAATAGGAGACAGTATTAATTTTCTTGAATATCTTTCCCCAAGGAATGTTCTGCTTGTTAGTACTGAGTTGATATGAAATCTTATTAAGAGAAAATAGAAGGTCTGTAAATGATTCTTTTTGTTTTAAACAAGAGTAGGAATGCATGATTTTTATTCCCCAGGGGAAAAATATGCCGCAACATGATTCTACTCTTTCTACTGTAGGAGCCAGACATAATTTCCTCATAAGGAAATCCATTTTTCCCTCCAAGTCCTTTATTAAGTATTTTAACAGCAAACTGCTCACAAAAAGAAAAAAATACATGAATATAAAACAAAAATGAATATTTAGATGATTTATATTGAAAACTAAATCAACACCACTACATAACTAGTATTTTTAACATATATTGGATTTTCTTGGTAGCCTAAGAAACAGCTATAAGAAGATTGTGGGACAATATAAAGAAAATACGTTTTTCTGCTATTGGGGTGTTGTTTCTGAGATATATTGATTAGGCCAATTGTATGACTTCTTATAATACATTGAATTTTACATGTCTTGTTCTCATCCACCATAGACTGAAGCATATAAAAATTTACTTATATCTTTCTGATATTTTATTTCATGTATTTGTGTGATAGTGAGAAAATAAAGACATTTGGAATTTTATACTTACCTGCATGGCGCTTTTCTGATCTATCTATTCAGTGAGCAGTGAGTTACTGGAGTGGATGGTCACACACAGATGTACACATACATGTACACACACACACACACACACACACACACACACAGATTATGACATCATTCGCACAATTATTGAAAACCTTTAGAATGTCCTTGACATAGGAAAAATGTTTTTAGCTTCTGGATCCCTTCTGAGAGCAGTATACTTAAGATGCACTAAAATCTTGGTTTTAGACATCAAATTTGGGTTTTTTTTTTTTTTCAAATTATCTGAGCACTCTAACCAAGCTTTAGCAAATATTTATGAAGCAATATACATTTATACACCTTGCTACTTTTCTAGTTCACCAAGACACATCAAGTCAGTACATTCAACAGTGTGTTTGACAAAAAGAGAACTGTGTGAAATGTCTTAAACTTGATTGATGGCAATGTATATTAGTAGAGAAATGGTGCAAAACATTGTGAAGGCTTCTAAAGGTAAACGTAGCTTCCAGGTACTGAGATTACACAGAAGAGTATCTGCCAGCTGCCAGCATGTGATGAATTCCCACCTGCAAATCGAGAGGAAATATGTCCTCAGTTAGTTCTTCTTCAGAGACCTTTTCCTGTTTCCTTAAGTGTATGGTGATGTGAATGTAGTAGAGAGGTGGTAGAGAGAGACTCATGGAGTGCCTCACCAATCAGCTGCTCAGAGAGCGTCCTTTCATATTAGTCTGAAGCTAGTTTGAAAAATGCCACCACTATCATCACCACCAATGGAATGCTGTCCTATGTGCCAAACCTCATGATTTAATAGAAAAGACAAGCCCAATTTATAAAAATTAGCTAACATAGTGCAATTATTTTATAGGTCAATCTGCTGTCTCTTAGTACTGAGGTTTAACAACGAAATTATCTTTACTTCCTCCTGTTCATCGTTCCTTTTCATTTTCTTTTTCCTTCAGGTGCTTTCATCAATATAATCCTGAAAACATCTATGGAAAATATCTTAATAAGACAATTGAACTTTCAAAGGTAACAAAAGATAAAAGTGCATCAGTGCTTTGTTAACATCGTTAATTTATTTTGTGTTTCTAATTAGTGTATTAAAGCTTTTTTCACATGGGCATGGTGGCACAAGCCTGTAGTCCCAGCACTTGGGAGGCTGAGGCTGGAGGATCATTGCAAGTTCGAGACTAGTCTGAGCCACAAAAGTGAGCTCAAGGACAGCCTGAACTGCACAGTGAGACCCTGTCTCTCAAAAAGACAAAATAAATAAATAAATAAATAAATAGTAAAAACATTAAAGCTTATTCCCTCTCTATGCTGTTATTTCAAGTTTTAAAGCAGCAACCATTTTGCTTAACTTTACTGTGCTTCTTTTCATCATTTTACTTCTCATCTTAAGTGTGCGAACTGAGTGTTGTATCCTGGCCTTTCAACCCCAGTCATTTCTTTGAATCTTCTAACTACCAGAAATGGTTGGTTGAATATTACATTCACTAATCATCTTAATTTCCTTCCTGTACTATTTTCCAATTTCCACTCATTCTCAATAAACTGCTGAAACAAAAATCTTTATCTCCAATCTATGTATAGGAACCTCACCCAAAACCTTACTTGGAAGATTTTTAAGCGAACACATGAATTGCAGAAGCTCAATACATTCAAAGTCTTCAAATCAGAATAATTAAGTTGAAAATGGAGAAAATCCAAAATCTAACACAGTTACAAAACATATAGTACCTAATATCTTGCTCTGAGAATCTGTCCAACACTTCTACAGTGATAGGCCATGATAATAGGCATTATGGGAAGGTGGCAGAATGGCAAACAGCAGCAATCAAGCCTCTCCAAAGTCAGAATCCAAACACTGGAACATACAAACGTTGAAAAAGAAAAAAAAAGAAAAAGAAAGGGAGGGAGGGAGGGAGAGAGAGAGAGAGAGAGAGAGAGAGAGAGAGAGAGAGAGAGAGATGGAGGTGGATCACTAGATCCCCCAGAAGGGACCTGAAGAGAAAATTGGATCCACAGGAAGAATGGAGAGACAAGCCTTTTTGTGGTCAGGATTTGCAAGAGAATATATTTAGTAGAGGAAACACAATTGATAGTATTGTTCTGTAATATGGACCCAAAACGTAAAATGCAAAAAGAGCACAAGAAATCTCTTCATGGACTAGACACTCAAGGAATCCAGCTCATGGCCTGCATCCCATGGCAATATCCTGCAAAATCCATCTCAAGACCTAAAAATCACGGCAATATCTTTTACTAGTCCAACCAGAGGCTTAGAATCCACGATATATCATGGAAGTCTGAATTGAGGATCTGCAGTGGGAAGGCCCAAAGGACAAGGGTGGAAATTAAAACGTTTGCAGAAATAGGAAAAAGGATCTCTGTCAGCAGGCTGAAGGATCTGCACTGGAACCAGGAAATTACGCTCAAAGGAGGGACTAGCACACCCACAAAGTCATCCCTAGTGACAGCATTGACCCAAGTTCATCTGGCAAACTGTAGGGATCCGTTGGCCTTACTGTGAATGGTTCAACCCCGGGAAGACATGGTGGTAGGAATGAGAAAGATAGAAACGAAGATGAATAGCTGGGCAAGCTGGTCACCAGTCTGCCTGATGGGCAAGACTAACTCAACATCTACAAAAACGATCCTTTATACTTTTGCAAAGTTTGCATCACATGACACAAGCTTTCCAGTGACCAATATAGCTGGCCTGAATCAGACAGGATGTTTTTCTCAACAAGATGTTTTTCTCAGCACTGGGGTAGCTTCCTGCTCCAGGCAGGGAGGCCCAGTCCCACCTATACACAGTAGGTCAATTTCCTGGCTTCCTGCAGCTCCCAACAGCAAACAGCTAAGTTCACATCATGAGAATCAGAGTTACAAGCTTCTCCAGGAGAATCAACACCTCAGCATCTTCCTCCGCAACTCTCCTTTTATGTTGTCAGCAACAATTCTCAGGCGGGACTTCCACAGCTAGAACCAAGCTGGAGCCGGTCATTTGGGTGTTGCATGCTGACCATTAGTTAATCTACCATGAAGCTCATCCAGAAAAGGGAGATAGAAAATTGTACTGTCTTCCTAACTCTGGCTCATCGTATGAGCGAGGAGGCTCAAATCTATAAAGACACCAAAATGGAAGAGGGCTTCAGAAGTCTGTGGGTGAAAATGCACCATTAAAATGGAGCAGTGGGTGCTATGAGCTACAACAGCTGGTGAGTAACTCCAGTCCACACATCCCCTAAAGAGGGTACCTGGCCAGACACTGTTTTAGGGAGAGACAAACTGAATGTGGGAGTAGGAGCAACTGTGAGCTGGCTTCACTTCAAGGCTCTTAGTCACTGAGTGAGGGCACAACTGCAGGAGACATCCAGAATGAGAAGTTCAAGGTAAGACCAGCAAGATACACCCAGAGAACTGAACTGAGGCCTCCACCCCTCCAGCAGAGCCCAGGATTAGCCTGGACTTCTGACAGATGGCACCAACCTATTCCTATTGCAAGATTTCTGGGATCATCTAAACAGGCTTCTGGACTCTGACCGTCTCCTTTGTCTACCAATGCCAGCAGTTATAACCTGAATTAGACACTACTATAAAATGTTGACTCCACAAGATAGCCATAGGCTTGAAATGACAGAGAAATCTTTTTTTTTCTCTTTTCTCTTCTCTTCTCTTCTCTTCTCTTCTCTTCTCTTCTCTTCTCTTCTCTTCTCTTCTCTTCTCTTCTCTTCTCTTCTCTCCTCTCCTCTCCTCTCCTCTCCTCTCCTCTCCTCTCCTCTCCTCTCCTCTTCTCTCTTCTCTTCTCTTCTCTTCTCTCTTCTCTTCTTTCCTTCTTTCTTTCTTTTGGCTTTTTTTCTTTTTTCTTGATTATTTGTTTTTATTTTCCTATGACTGAATGTTATTTTTAGTTTTTCATTGTTTTGTTTTGTTTAGTCATCTCACTTTCTTCCTGTTGTCTTCATAAATTCTCCCAAGATTGTGCATCTTTCTTCTTCATTTGGCCATGCATTTAATCTCTTTACCGTTTTTATTTTTCTATTCTTATTATCCCTTTCAAACTTTCTTCCTTAAGTAAAAATATTGCTTTCTTTGTGTCAATGTAATTATGGAGAGTATATAATTTTCTAAGTTTTATATGTTATATAAGTATAAATCTCATAACTATTAACAATGTTAAATTATAAGTTACAACAATTATTTTGTAGACTGTGCTTAATGCTGTGATTATTCCTGACTGTATTACTTTAGCCAAGGTGGCATGTTTCTTGTGATCAGTTGTTCTTCCTTGTATGCTAATGTCAAGATTATCTAGGTGTTACAGATATAGCATACTATAATACCAAAGAACTAGGTACTAAGTCAAATAGACAGAAACCTAATATCTCTAATAATTTGAAGAGACAGTATCTTGAGACAGACTCAAAAGCCAAAAATATGTAGAAGACATCTTCCTGTAGTGGTAATTTCATGAGGTAATCTCAACACTAGTACTGAAACTGCTTATCATAAGTAATTTACAACTACCAATACAGAAAACAAATTTTAAAAATACAAAATGAGAAGACATGGAAGCAAGGTGTAACCCTGGACAATTAACTTGGCCAAGGTAAAGACAGGGGTATTGAGGTAGAAGAAATCAAAAGCCATCAAGGCAAACTTTCTAAAATGGTATCAGTGGAAGAAGCAAAGCAGATAGATGAGTCCCAAGGTAAAAAAAAAATCAGAAATAATTTCCAACTAAAGATAACTAAAGAACCGACGAGCATACGGGCTGGTGAGATGGCTCAGCAGTCTAAAGCACCTGCTTAGGCAAGCTTAAGCAACTGTAGAGACCTCAGTTCAAACCCCAGCATCACATGCTGTGCCAGCCCCACCCTCAGAGCAGGTTAAGCTGGCCATAAAAAAAAAGGAACTGATGACCATAATCAAGGATATGGTTAGTCATCCTAAATACAGATTGAAAACACAGAGGAGATAGAAAAGTAATGGGAATAGAAATGCCCAATATAGGAAAGAATTAAATTCAATAAAACAGATCCAAATAGATACCCAGAAGATGAAACATATAACATGCCAAAATTATGAGATGCATTGAAAGCATGCCTACAGGGAAAATTTATAATGGTGAATTCTCACTTCAGAAAAACAGAGCTCGATCAAATAAATAACCGAATGATTAATCCTCAGCATTTAGAGAATAAAGAAAAAAAAAGAAAGAAATAAAAAAAGGAGAGTAAATTTTATCTTAGTTGAATTTCTAATCATTATGGACATTTAATAAAATTCCCACAAATGTATAAGTTGCATATTGCTGAGTTTCTATAACTGGATAGAGTAGATATTACCAATAAAATGTTGCATTGTTTTAGAATGTAGCCCATTTAATAATTATTTCCATCAATTTATCTATCTATCTATCTATCTATCTATCTATCTATCTATCTATCTATCATCTATCTTTTTATCTTTTTTTTGTACTTTAGGGAAAGGTCTACAGGGTTTTCAGGTTCTCACTAATAGATTGGACTCCTAGTGATCCTCCTGTTCAGCCTCCCAAGAGTTGGGATTACAGGCATCCACTACCATGTCCAATCTCAGTTGCTGGCCTATCATGCCCTGGAGGCAAGGCTGGCACAGCAGGCCCAGGGATTGGACCCCTGGCTCCTGTGCTTGCTTGCAGGCACTTTAATCTGTTGAGCTATTTATCATTTTAAGACTGAGATAAATCTCTTTTGATGATACATTGTGATAACAGAACACAGTATGATGAACTAGTCATTTTAATAAAACATGACAATTTTATGAGCTTAAAGTAATACTAGCTTCAAAATTAAAAGTTTCTTGAGAAGTAGCTGTTTTTCATTTAGGAGATGACAGCAGTTATATTTTATTGCATCACAGCAAAGTTCCAGTAAATACATGAGCAAGGAATCTTAGTGCTTTTTTTTTGTTCTTGTTTTACAGGGTCTCACTATGCAGTTCAGGCAGGCCTTGATCTCACTTTTGTAGCCCAGGCTGATCTTGAACTCATACTGATCTCCCTGCTTCAGCCTCCCAAGTGCTGAGATTGCAGGCATGTGCTGCCACACCCAGCTCAATCTTAGTGCTTTCAATATGAAGAAGTGTTAGAATGGAGAATCAAAACATACAAACATTTTAAAAATATTTATACATGCAAGTTCTGTGGAATCAAAAGTTGTGTGCAAATTACACACAAAAGTAGGATTTAATATATCTGCACCAGTTTGTTTGTCTAAATACATGACTCTTCCAGATTGCTAAGAATAAATGATAAAGTGCTACAGAGTAATAAAATGTGAGCTCCAAAGGTGGAATTGCCTAGTAAGTATTAACTGGATGACTAGACAATTAGCTTTTTCAACACTATGTTTTTTAACTATAAAAATGAGAACTGTAACATTCTACAAGTAAATGTATTGTTGCCATGAGGAAATGTACAGAATAATTTTTTTTTTTAGAATTTTATTTATTTATTTATTTTCTTGTTTCAGAACTTTTGTTTGTTTATTTATTTATTTTCATGCCGGCTCAGCCTGACCTGAGGGTAGGGCTGGCACAGCATGTGGTGCCGGGGATCGAACCGCGGTCCCTGCAGCTGCCCAAGTGTTCCTAAGCTGGTGCTTTAGACCACTGAACCATCCGCTGGGCCCCCCAGAATAATTAATTACAAAACGTACTTTCATCTTGATTTTCCCTACTAAATAAGATAGTAAAGTTTATCCCAGCATAGGCCATAAGAACCCAATTTTCCATGCACTGTGAAATACAAGGTTCTCAATACAAACTCAGAAAATTTGTGGGTCTTGAAATAAATATCTTAATATTTACTTGTGGTCATATTCTTAAAATCTTAACAAGATGCTAGTAGTTCACAAATCCCATGAGGACCACTTTCTACTTGTCTGACGAATTACCTGAGCTTTATGAAAATATCTACAAATATATTTTAAAACTGTAGCTTCTCTCTGCCTTAAAAAACAATAATTAGGGCCAGCAAGATAGCTCAGTGGACTAAGCACCTGCTTTGGCAAGCACAGGGACCAAAGTTCGATCCGTGTCTTGCATGAAATGCCTGCCCTACCATCAGTGGCCCACTGAGTTGGTGACAGAGACCAGGTGTGGTGGCGCACGCCTGTAATCCTAGGAGTGGGGAGGCAGAAAACAGAATGATCACTGCAAGCTCAAGCTGTGTAGTGAGACCCTGACCAAATACATAAAAGAATAATAAAACAATAATTCACTCTTCATCTAGAGATGTCTGCATCATAGCTGATAGGTTACCCCCAAACTGTGCTCATGCTTAGTAAACAATTCATTCCTTCAGTTTTCTTCATTTCTGAATTGATGATCTTGAAGTGCATCATGTCTTTCCCGACAGAGAGCTGACCAGTAGAGGAAATATATGTATATTTTGTGAATCACTTAGGAATCATGTCCTTATGCATCTTTGCATTCTATAGCCCACATAGCAGAATAGCCTTGCATGTACATTGATCATGGTGAAAGAGGAACATAATGAAGACAAGCCAATCAAGCCCTTAACAGAAAAGGATCATCTTAAAGGCCACAATTTTCAGTTACAAAAGCCAGAGTTTCTTAAATAACAAATGATGGAATCTCTACAACAATTGCTGAAGACAAAAGAACTGTGAATATAGGATAATAACAAAAGGATCAGCAGCATAAGCTGTAAAAGCAGAAAAAAATATTCCATTTGATAATTTCTGAAGTTTTCCTGCCAATGTGAAGGGGGAGAGACTTATATCAAATAATCGGAATGGAAGATATTTTGAAAACAGATACAAGCTTAATAAAAGAGAGCTAGAGAGAGTGTAGATGCAAACGGGAAGTCCCTATCTTCTATTCTTTACTGGAGTGAGATCTCAGGGTCAAGCTGAAAGAAATTTCATCTAAATTTAAGTGAATCTGAAAATAAGAAACTTGCTTGTTTTTCACTTTGTGTAGTATAAGAGAAGGCTTTAGAGACATATATGTCTAAACAATACCAAGCACTGGCTGAGGCAGTAGTCTAGGCAGACAATTTAGAGGGCAGATATCTAGAGTTTCTTGTTTTATGCAACTGTGAAAGAAATCATTTAACCAGAATCTCCAAAGGGAAAGACATATGACTGGATGAACAAGAAGGGCATAGAGGTACCATATGACAAGGATTAGATGACTATAGATGACTGTAGATCACTATATATTGTCTACTAGCTTAGGATGCTAGAGTTTATATAAGATGCTATTCCTCATCAGAATCCAGAAACAAAATGATGATATCACAACCAGCACCTCCTATATTATAACTGACATAGTATATAAGACATATATATTATATATATATATGTATATATATATATATATATATATATATATATATATCACATATATGACATTCTCACATACATATCAGAAAATATGTATTACTCCACCCAGGGTTAAGCCTACTATAAGTTGCCACCAAGAATCAGAACCAGGGTTGGCTTTTCACGCTTAGTTTGCTGCCATATATACAAATCACTTCAGAAAATATGCTAGAGTCACACTCAAAAATATGCTTCACTCATCTGCAAGGCTTTTCTCTTTCAAGCCCTGTTGACACACTGTGATATATGGTCAAAGATGGAATGAGAAAAAATGAGAGAAACTGAAGTGGATGTTATCTAAAATGATCTAGCTCTAAAGCAAACATGGACACATGCCTTTGGCATATGGAGCTACCCACCACCTAGACTCACCACAGCTAGCTCAGGAAGCAGGCTCATACATGTTTTGGGGGCAGAGTAATCATGATACCAGTAACATGGAAATACCTTAAGTCACAGCAAAGAGCCAGTAGCAAAGCTCTAGAGAACATTACCAATAGAAGACAAGTTCCAGCTTCCACACCCAGACGCCAAGATGAACACCATACCTAACATAAATCCATGACAAACTTGGATGGAGTACACAGCATGTTTCTGGGATGTGACATGGACACTATCACAGAACAGTACACACCAGAGGTATTTTACTACATTTATTCTTTGTCCGCCAGGCTATCCTTTTCTTGTCTGGTTGGTTGTTGTTTTAAGGTTCTTGAGACCAATATCTGATTCATCCTGTGTACATAAGTGTATAGTTTTGCTATATGTTTTCTCCTTTATCTGCTTCCAGTCACTTTGTTGTTTAATCCATAACACATTCAGCTGTGTTATCCCCTTAAGTTCTTGTTTTCTTCTTTAAAGTTCTTATATTAGGGAGACTATACGATATTTACACATATAGGTCTGGTTTATTTCACTAATGAGTATATGTTCAATATACATCCATTTATATATAAAGTCTTCAAACTTATCATTCTTTATGGATGAGTAGTATTCCATTGTATAAAAATACCTCATTTTTTTTTTAACCATTCTTCAAATGATGGGTATTTTGGTTGTTTCCAAGATTTGGCTATTACAAATAGTTTGTGCTCGTCATTATTTTTGGTATTATTTCTATCCTTTTTCTGGTTGCTTTCTCTTTTACTTTTTAGGCATTTTTTCATCCTCTTTCTTCCTACTTCTTTTTCACTCCTTGGGTTTCTTAGCTTTATTTTTTTGGTTTTCTTTCCGTGATCTTCTTTCTCTCTTCAACTACTTCTTGAATTTAAACCTCCATGTGAGTAAACAGTGTCTTCTCCATTTTTAATTACGCCTTTGCATTCTATTTCATTCTTTTCCTCCTGTGTCCTCCAGTTTCCCAAAGCTTAGGTGATCATGTTTGACTTCCAGCTTTGAATCTACCACACTTGACCTCATACATCACGTTATCCTGTTCCTTACCCATCTTGAGGCCCTCTCATAATAGAATAATACAATCATTCCACTAAGGGGAAAATTACTGCATACAAGTTCATGGCATATGTTTGATTTTGTTATATAATGTAAGAGTTTATTCCTGTAGTTGAAGGTAGCAGGTTACCATGATTTGTTACTACTTAAGATGTACTTGAAATTATTGTTCTTATGACTGTACTACTTCATTTAAGATGCCACACATGTTATAAGCAGTTTTTCCATCCTTGTATGATAGCACTGTGATTATATGGGTCATAATCATCACCACAGCCCAGTATCCAAGGATTGGGTGCTCAGCTAAATAGTAACTTTACATCATTTACAAATTGAGATGTTAGGTTCTTCGGATAGCTCTCTAGAGCAGACATCTCCTAGCGACGTCTCAGTACTAATGATAAAGTTATCTAGCATAATAAATCAGCAAATGTCAACATAGAAAACATAAAGTGACAAGGGGCAGAGGTAAAATGTGACCCAAGACCCCCATCCCACCAAGACAAACCCATTTTAGTGTCACTATCAAGGAACTTTTTTAGTGTTTCCCTTTGCTTTACTTCGGGATAGTAGGTGGCATTTGAAATGCTGAATGTGTTAAAGTTGGACCAATTTGTCAGAGCACTTTTTTATCCAGATATTTTCTCTTCTCTTCTCTTCTCTTCTCTTCTCTTCTCTTCTCTTCTCTTCTCTTCTCTTCTCTTCTCTTCTCTTCTCTTCTCTTCTCTTCTCTTCTCTTCTCTTC
>PVJA010034954.1:0-16882 GCA_004027025.1 Myocastor coypus
TCTTTATATTACATCCAGGCTCTCCGCCTTAGCTCCCACCCTAGGCTACACCCATAATCCCAGAAGTACTTCCACCCATAATCCCATCAGTACTAAAACCTATAATCCCAGGGATCATGGATCAAGTCTCAAACTCTAGAAGTCCCCGCCCAATGACTCCATGAGGCTTTGGGGGGACAACTAGACATAAACCATAACAACATAACAAGAAGTTAACATACTGTGGAGCAAACCTTTGACCACTGGAGGATGGCTACCAGCGAATGTTCAACATCTCAGCTCACTAAGATATTGCCTGCAGATGTCATATGTTTCTTGGAGCAGTATTCAAAACTCATCCTCTTAATAGCACCTCCTTTTTCACATTTTTCTGTCTCACCTTTGCTTCCTTGCATTTCATTTCCTAATAGTATACATAGTGTATACTTCATTTTCTGGGAAACCTGGGATAAGACATTTGGTGACCAAAGTAATCCTAAAAAGACTTTCCTTAATAGAGAAATTTAGGACCAACTAAAAAGAGGGTGCTAAGTACAATTGTGATAACACCTGTCATGATACCATCACTATCACAGAGCCTGTTTCCTGTGATAAAGTCAAGTGGCAGGTGAAACTGTCAGATGGTGTGTGCTTGTAAGGACTTAGTAAAAGCAATGCTAAGAATTATGGAGTAGATGACAAGGTAAGGAACTACTAGCAATTCATGTGTGTGGTCACTGATCTCTTCCAACAATGCGACACTTGGTAAAAGCAATATTGGAAAATTGCTAACAAAAGCTTTTGGGAAACTAATATGTAATAGAGTTGATGTGTGTGGTATTTTGTGTCTCATGAGTGTTCACAAAAGACCTCCTCACAAAGTGGGATTTGCATGATCAAGTGAAAAAGAGTCCAACTGTGGATGCAATCAGCTACTTTTCCTATTCAACCTTGAGGCTTACTCCATGGTCATGGTGCAAAGATAAAAGTTTTGTTTGAGCTGCCAAACATACTTTCATTCAAGCTGACCTGATTATTTCACTACTGTGTATCAAATTTTACAGTAGTAGAAACGAACTGAACTTATGAGGAAAAGTTAGTGACTGCATTTTAAAATATTTTTAATTTAAAAGAGGGCAACATGCTTTGTTTAGTGGAACAAAGTCAGTTTTGATAGATCTTTCCTGCTGTCATGCATACTGCCAATGCAAGTATCTGTGGGCCTATGAAATAGCATGTTATAGTTATTCTATTTGATTCAGTAATTCATTTCTCAGTAAATAAGTTAAATAGTGAGACAGTTTGTAGAATTCACTAGTTTTACCATATAGTAAATACAAAGAATCTGTCCTATGGATTGTTAGAGTAGTCACTTGAGGAATTAATTCACTTAGAAGATATTTAATAAGGTTATTACACTGTATTATACAGCAAGCTATATTTTCTAGATTAGGAACAAATACACAACACAATATATGTCAAGTACATAAACATATGAGTCTGAAAAGTATGGTTCCAAGTGAAACTGATCCATTCCTAAAATATTCCACTTCCAACTCTGCAAGTCTCCTGGTTCAGAGATACTAATTTCTAACACTTTGAATTGTCTTCCTTTTAGACAGATGGAGAATTTCTTTCTTTATATGAAGAATAGAATTATGTTGCCTTACCTCAACCTGTTTTTATTGATGTAGTGTTTCAAAGTTTAGGTTTTGAAAAAGTACCTGTCACTGTTGAGTAAGTTATACTGTAGACTGTGGTGGATCTTTATCATAGTTTAGGCTATTGCTAAATATAACATCTGTGGGGCCTTCTTTACACAGTGGCAATAAAAGCCGGATGGTGGCTTTGCCCAATTCCCTTACATATGTCTTAGTTCATTCAAGCAGCACTAAACAAAATTCTTGCTCATAATTCTGGAAGCCAAGAAGTCAAAGATTAAGGTGCCAGCAGAGTAAGGGTCTGGTGAGGGCTCACAACTTGCTTCCAAGATGGTACTTTGTTGCTGCATTCTCACATGGATGAAAGTTAAATATGTTGCCTTGGTCTTTTCATAAAGACATGAATTCTCATCCAGAATACTCAGTCTGTATGACCCAGCCACCCCTTAAAAGCCCATTTCTCATTGCTATTACATTGGGAATTTGATCTTCACAGAAGAATGTTGGGGGGAGGGTGTGACCAACTTTCAAATCATGGCACAGCATGTGGTCAAACTTAGCTCTGCTAAGCAGATCAACCTGTAGAAGACCGAGTCAGAAACAAACAGGGAAGGTGCAGCATGAAGAATTTGTTTCAAGACAGACAATGTCCATGTCCAGTGAACAGTGAACACCTAAAGGTATGAGCTATAGATTTCACACCTCGCAATGGGCTGGGTGCTCATCTAAGCAATGTGATGTCCACGTTGTTACTGGCTATGTAGTTCTACACCTAGTCCGTTGCTCTCTGGAGAGATGGTAAGCTTCCTGCTGTCCTCTGAGGCATTCATTAGCTACCTGAATTTATCAGACAAGGAATCATTCTGTTGGTTTCAGCCACCATATATTGCTAAAATAATTTTCTTATTCCACATTATCTGATGATTGTTCATTTGGAAATTCCTGTGTTCAATTTACATATATGTATATAATATATTTACATACATATATATGACTCAAACTACCTTTAAATGTTATTTTACATTATATATATATATATATAACTGTATATGCCAAACATTCTAAAATTTTTTTTTGATACTTTTTCAGCCCAAAGTTTTTTACAAGAATTTCAACCTTGTAAACAGTTGTTGAGGACATTTTCTATTTTTATTAACTTCTAGTTTTCTGCATTGTGATTAGAAAATATGATCTGTTTCTATATTTTAAGGCTCATTGAATTATGATGGTTAAACATGGTGAATTTTAGTAAATATTTAAAGGAATTTTTTACAATATTGAATTCAATGTCTACTTAGCATTCTGCCATATTGTTATTTGTGGCCTTTATATCTTATTTTTCTATCTTCTTATCATGTGCTGAGGTAGGTATTGTTATTTTTCTATGTCTACTTGTGTTTCATGCAATGCTCTATCTTTGAATTCTGAAGCGACTGATTCATAAAGATACATTAGAAGTATTTATTGTAGGGGCCTGACAGGATGGCTCAGTGGTCTAAAGCGCCTGCTTAGAAAAGCTTGGGGGGCTGCAGGGACTGTGGTTTGATCCCTGGCACCACATGCTGCACCAGCCCTGCCCTCAGGGCAGGCTGAGCCGGCCATAAAAATAAATAAATAAATAAATAAATAAATAAATAAATAAACAAACAAACAAAAGTTCTGAAACAAGAACAAAATAAATAAATAAAAATTAAAAAAGAAGTATTTATTGTAGGTACATCCATCGTCATTTTCAAACTCTCAAGATTGTACCATTGACATGAACTTTTCTCTTAGGGCTACACTTGTCTTTTCTTGTACTGCGCTCCCTCCCTACCATCTTTATAAGCACACGACCATACCCAGTGGAGCCTTACGGATGTGTGCCATTCATTCCTCTCTTAAAATTGAGCACTAGCACTACCCTCCTTCACTTAAGCTCTTATAGCTCTATGATAAATAAAATTTGACGAAGATAAATATTAAATAAATGGTGCTTTATTATAAACATGCCATTCTTATGGATAGCTTTTACTCTAAACTATAAGGCATAAATTATGTATGGTAACAAATATTTCAAGATCAGGATCATTAGTCTACTGGATTTATCAACAGGGAAATGGAATTTCCGGATGTCTTCAAACTTGACTTTTAGCCCAGATTTAGACAAATGTGCACCATCTCTTTTTACTTAATGTCATTTGCAGCTGAATTAGTCATAATTTCTTTTTTGTTCCCTTATTGTCTCAAACATCATCAGTGATTAACCATTTACTGTCCTTTTCTGAAAATTCTTTTTAATCTATTTATATTCTTATTACTTCTGTTAGCACAAAGATTTTACTTTCTTAAAAATCACTATCCCTTTAAAAAGTGAAATTTAAAAGATCAGTGTAGTCGCATTCTCTTAGTGTATGCAGCAAAAAAAGAGCATGTTATAAAGGCTTATCTTTGTAACTGTTCTATATAAATAAAAATGCAGTATAACTTAGAAAGTTTGCTTTTAGGTGGCTAAAATACTGAAGTATTTCTAAAAAGTGAATCCTATATAAAATGTTTGCTAAAATGCGGTTTATTGTTTTTCCTACTATGGTAAAAATGAATTTCTTTGAATTTTGTTTTGTTTTGTTTTGTTTTTTTAGCAGAATAGATTTATTGGGGGAAAGAAAGCTCCTGTCTGAGAGAGGGACAGAAGAGCGGTTCCGAGTGGGTTGTCCCCAAAAATGAGAATTTTTGGCTTACTCATTTTTATCTTTTATTTATTTGGTTCAAGGTCTTGTTATGCTGCTCGGACTTATCATGATCCTCCTGTCTAAACCTCCCCAGTGCTGGGATTACAAAGCACAGAAAATGGTTAAGCATTACTATCATGCCTGGTTTCGGTGGCCGGCTCAGTGGCACGGCATGCATTACTGGGGTTCAAACTGAGGTCCATGTGCCTGTCAAGCAGGCACTTAAACCACCTAGCTACCTCCCCAGCCCCTTGACTTATTCTTGAAAGTTTTTATATTTCCATACCTTCAAAGTATACTGTGTTTCTTTCCCCGTTTCTTCATGTTGTTTTGTTTTGACTTTGGTGTAAGGTTAGCATCACATGCCCAGGTCGGGGAGAGCACAGGACCAAGTGCTTGCACAGCTGGTGGGCTGTTTGTTTCACCTCATCTCAGTTTTCTGGTTTATAAATGAAGGCTGTAATAGTTCAGGCTTTGTGGGTAGCTATAAAGATTAAAGAAACAGATAAAGGTAATGTTCTTAGAAGACCTAAATTTTGGAAGCCTTAAAACAATGTGGAGCTGTTAAAATCAGGAGGAGCACTAGAGGTAGCCACATCTGTGTACCCAAGCCAGGTCTCCTGCATGCTGTCCCCTGGGCATGACAAGCAAGGTGTTTGCTCTTGTTTTCCATGCCTCTATCTTCCCATCGGGTAAATAAGGATAATGCACGCTCACCACAGTGTAGGTCATACCCCACTTAAGAGGAAAGGCCCAGTAAGATATAGGACCATGCAGTAAATATTACATGGATCGTACCCAGAATTCCAAAGATTTATTTGAAAATCTCTTAAATATTTTTGGCAGAACCAAAAAAAACAAACTTTAATGTTATAGTTAAGAGAGGCAAGAAAATAACAAAAGAGCATGATAGGTTTTGGTTAATAATTGTACTTTTCAGTGTTATGAAGTAATATATACTTAAGTAGCAATATGCATCTCTGTTCATTTTCTTAGCTAATGTTCATTTAGTTTTTTTTTTTTTGTTTGTTTTGTTTTTTTGTCTTTTTAAGACAGGGTCTTGCTATGCAGTTGAGGTTGGCCTTGAGCTCACTTTTGTAGTCCAGGCTGGCCTCAAACTCGCAGTCATCCTCCTCAGCTTCGCAAATTCTGGGATTATAGGCGTGTGCCACCGTGCCCAGCCAAAACTTTATGTTATGGCCAGCTCAGCCTGCCCGGAGGGGAGGAGGGAGCTGGTGCAGCATGTGGTGCTGGGGATCAAACTGTGAGCCCTGTGGTTGCCTAAGTTTGCTTAAACAGGCACTTCAGACTGCTGAGCTATCTTGTCAGCCCCTCAGTTCTTAACATCGTTACTTATTCTTTCTTTTTTTCTTTTTCTTTTATTATTATTATTATTATTATTATTATTATTATTATTATTATTATTATTATTATTATTGGTCTTTTTGAGACAGGATCTTGCTATGCAGCTCAAGTTGGCCTTGAGCTCACTTTGTAGCCCAGGCTGGTCTCAAACTCACAATGAGCCCCTGCCTGAGCCTCCTGAGGGCTGGGATTTCAGGCATGTATCATCAGGTATACTTATTCTCTCACACATGACTGAGTTGTCACAGTTTCTGAACATCTGCATAGGCAGGCCTTTCTTCTGTGGTAGTTTTCCCACAAACAAAAGTTCATGAAAAGTATCACTTAACTGGACCTTGTGAAACACACCTGCAGTCCTACTTGAGGCTAAGTAGGAGGATTATAACATCAAGGACAATTTACTAAGAACCTTCCTCAAAAGAAAGAAGGGGAGACGGAAGGCGAGGTTTGGTCCTCCATATAGCCCCTCACTACCACGTAAGTATTGTCTGTGCTGATTTACTGACAGCTGCCAGTAATCACTGCGTTATGTGGGTTGTCTATTAAATATCTTTTCATAGCTAAGTGAGAAAGAGGGTACCATAGATTAAAGTTTTAATGAAGAACAGAATGAAGAGTATTTTAAAACTCCAGTTGATTTTCTGGCTTCAGAAACTCTGAAATACAATCTTAGAAAAGTGTTAGATATATATATTTTTAAAATTTAGAATACAAACAGGAATAAATTTAAAGCTTATTTGTATATTTAAAAACCACCATCAAAAAAACCCAAAATATTTGTATGGTTTCTGTGTTACGGTGTCTAAAAATAAGCTCTTTGGGAAAAAAAAAAAAAAAAAAAGTCCAATTCAGGACTAAAGGTCAGCACAAATAGGAGCATCACTTGTAGAAATCATATGAAATAAGATTGTGCCTTAGGAGGCCAGAGTAACAGTTTGTATTCAAGTAGACACTATATGGGCATAACAAAGGTTTAGAGTTATGTCTCATTCACAGCCATAGAGTTTTCTTTTCTGTATGAATGGCGTCTTGGTCTTTCAACTGTATGGTCTTTCCCTCCAGCACCTTGGCTGAAGTCCAGCACTCCCTGTTATACAGGTAGGCGTGTTCTCTCAAAATGGTGACTGGAAGTGTAAAGGTGACCCTGTGCATCAGCGTCACTTATGCCTCGCATATTGAGCAGTCCTGATTTGGCATGATTATTTTTGTCTGCTTCATCACAATATTTTCTTTGTGCATTATCCATTATTTCATACTAAATTAAAACTTATAATTAAGTAATTTCAAGTTTAATTGCCTTACATTAGTCACAATAATGCTTATGATATAGTCAGCTGATTTTCATAAAATTTCTGTCTCTTAGATAAACTGTATACACCTCCTTGAAATGTATATTGACCAGTTAAATAGACTAGTTCATCATACTATGTATTGGAACTTTTTTGTTTTCCCTAGCTATACTTCTGCATTGTTTTTTTCCAAATTAACATTTACTAAAATTATAAATTATAAATATCGAACTCAGCTTTATGCTAGCAAGCAAACAAGTTGTATGTGGAAATTATTGCTAGGTTTTGTTACAAATAAGTTTTTGGTAGTCTTATTGTTTCAAATGTGAGTTTTCACTGATAAGAAGCAATTTTATATAACAGTGGAGATACTTATGTCATGCAGCTCAATAGATCAAAGTACTTGTCCACCTTCAAATACTTACAGGCCCATGTGAAACCTCCAGCCCACCTGGGACCTTCTACCCACCTGAGACTTAAGCCCATGTGAGACTTCCTCTGGCTGCTTGGGACCTCCAGCCCGCCTGGGGCCTCCGGCCCACCTGAGACTTCCTCTGGCCCACCTGAGACTTCTGGCCTGCATGAGACTTCCTCTGGCCCACCTGAGACCTCTAACCCACCTGAGACCTCCTGAAGCCTGCCAAGACTTCCTCCGGCCCACCAAGAGTGCAGCCTATCCAGTATCAGGTTGACAATGTGAGCCAGACCTCCAGTGAAACACAAATGTAGCCTATCCAGCATCAGGTCCACTATGTGAGTCAGACCTCTGGCTCATCACAAGCTTAGCCTAACCAGAAGTGAGGCCTCCCAGGTGAGTGAGACCTCCCTCCCTGGGCCTAAAAGAAGCTCAGCCAACCCAGCATCCCGGACTGAACAACTAACCCATGGGCATGCAGTCCTGCACCAAAGGTCACTGCTATACAGAATGATACAGACAAGGAGAAAAATGCAATTTCAGGTCCCAAGCCCACGTATAAAAGATACAGCAGACACTACCTTACAAGAAAATGGGAATTATGCAAACAAAATCTCTCAATCGATAGCTTCTGAGGTAGACAGATAAGTGCAGAAACATATAGAGCAACTCAGATCAGAGATAACATATGAAGTAAAAAAAAAGAAATGCATAAATTAATAGACTCTGAAGTGGAAAAACAACTGCAGAAACATATAGAGGAAACCAGGGCAGAAATAATCTCTGAAATTAAGAAGACATCTCTAAATTAATAGCATCTAATGTAGGAGAACAACTACAGAAAGGTAGAGAGGAGAACAGAGTAGAAATAATCTCTGAACTAGAGAGAGAAAGGATAACTATAATGAGAGACTTCAGTACTACTAAAGAAGACATTGATAATAAAAATTAGAGGAGAATAGAAAAATTATGGACTCCCTGATTGAGCAATATAAGAAAGAAATAGATTGCATGAAAAAGTTTGAAAGAGATATACAAGAAAATAAAATCTCAGTCACAAGCTGGCAAAACCATATGAGCCAAAGTAAAGATAGAATCTCAGATCTTGAAGACATCATTGCAGTTAGTGAAAAGTTAAGAAAAGATCTCTTAAAAACAACCAGGATGCAGGAAAAAATAATTCAACATCTGTAAGATGATGCAAAAATGAACAAGGTGAGATTAACAGGAATCTATGAGAAAGAAGAAGTTGACACAAATGATATAAAAAGAATATGGGCAGAAGCAATAGCAGAGAACTTCCTAAATTTAAGAAAAAAATTGGACATTCAGGTAACTGAAGTACATAGAACTCCAAATAACATCAATTTATTAAAAACACACCCAGGCATGTAATAGTCAAGATCCTAGAAATCCATCAAAAGCATAATATACTAAAAGCTGCTAGAGTAAAGAAGCAGATCACATGTAAAGGAAAATCTATCAGAATAACAGCAGATTGCTCTTCACAATCCATGAGGTCAAGAAAAGCATGGAGCAGAGTGCTTCAAATCCTCCATGAAAACAAATTCCAGTCCAGACTTCTATACCCAGCAAAACTCTCCTTCAAGTATGAGGGAGAAATGAAATACTTCCATGATAAGGAACAACTAAAGAATTTCATGACAGCAAAGCCAACCCTACAAGGTATATTAAAAAAAAATTTTAGAGAGGGACCAAAACAACTTGAACTTAACAAATGAGAACAGAAAGAAACCACCAAATAGGGCAACCAATTAAGCACAAGAGAAAAAGAGTTAAATAGTAGCAAGTAAAACTCATGTTAACCATAAGCTATACATTTCAATTATAACCATCAATGTAACTGGACTCAGTTCTCCAATTAAAAGATACAGACTGGTAGAGTGGATAAGGAAGCAAAATCCAACCATATGTTGTATACAAGAAACACAACTAACTCAAAAAGAAACTCATAGACTAAAAGTTAAAGGGTGGAAAACAATACTACATGCACCAGCACCTCAGAAAAAAGCAGAGCTTGCAATCTTGTTTGCAGACACTATAAATTTCAAACCAAGTTTGGTCAAACAAAAGAAGGCCGCTACATACTGGCTAGGGGAAAAATTCAAGACGAAGAGGCAACACTCATAAATATGTATGCACCAAACATGGGAGCACTGAGTTATATAAGACAAACCTTAATGGAAATGAAAAATCTCATATCCAATAACACAGTCTTAACAGGTGACCTCAACACCCCTTTGTCCCAAAAAGATAGGTCAAGCAGACAAAAAAAAAAAAAAAAAAGGAAAGTAGCAGACCTGAATCAGAACCTGGAACAACTGGACCTAGTGGACATATACAGAGTGTTCCACCCAAACACTTCAGAATACACATTTTTCTCAGCTTCACATGGGACATTATCTAAAATAGACCACATATTAATCCATAGGCCATGCTTAAAGATATGCAAGAAAACAAAAATTATCCCATGCATACTGTCTAACCACAGTGTAATGAAATTGGAAATAAATGACAAAAGAAACCACAAGAACTCCAAAAATACCTGGAAATTAAACAACACCCTTTTCAGCAACCAGTGGGTTACAGATGAAATTAAACAAGAAATTAAACAATATCTGAATTTAATGAAAATTCAAACACAACCTACTGGAATTTATGGAACACAATGAAAGTAGTTCTTAGAGGGAAACTTATAGCCCTGAATTCACATATTAAGAAGATAGAATGGGAACAAATAAATACTCTAATGCAACACCTAAACCGACTAGAAATGGAAGAGCAAAGAAAATCCAAAGCCCAAAGATGGGAGGAAATTATAAAAATTAGAGCAGAAATCAATTTGATTGAGACAAAGAAAATAACACAAAGAATTAATGAATAAAAAAACTGGTTCTTTGAAAGATTAAATAAAATTGATAAGCCCCAACTAACTTCATCAAAAAGAGGAAAGAAAGGATTCAAATTCAAGCAATAAGGAATGAAAAGCTGAAATTACTACAGACCCAACAGTGATACAGAGGAGCATAAATAGCTACTTTGAGAATTCTTACTCTCACAGAATTGAAGACCAAAATAAGCAGATAGTTTCCTAGAAAAGCATAAATTACCAAAACTGAATCAAGAAGATATAAGAGCTCTCAACAACCCAATAACAGCCAACGAAATACAAAATGTAATAAAAAGCCTACCTACAAAGGAAAGTCCAAGACCTGATTGATTTACCACTGAATTCTACAAGAAATTTATAGAAGACATAAGCCCAACACTTCTCAGACTCTTCAAGGAAACTGAAAAGGAAGCAATCCTCTCCAAATCATTACTAGAAGCAAGCATTATACTAATACTAAAACCAGATAGAGACACAACTAAAAAAGAGAACTATAGGCCAATTTCTCTAATGAACATAGATGTAAAAATTCTCAATAAAATCCTTGACAATAGAATACAACAAATCATCAAGAAGATTACACACCACGACAAGGTAGGATTCATCCCAGGAATGCAAGGATGTTTCAATATATGAAAGTCTATAAATGAGATACACTATATCAATAGAGCCAAAGCCAAACATCATATGATTGCCTCAATTGATGCAGAAAAGGCTTTTGACAAAGTCCAACACTCACTCATGTTCAAAGTCCTACAGAAAGTTGGAATAGAGGGCCTCTTCCTCAATCTGATAAAAGCCATCTGTGATAATCCAACAGTTAATATAATTCTAAATGGGGAAAAACTGAAGTCTTTTACTCTCAAATCTGGTACAAGACAAGGATGTCCTCTATCACCACTCCTATTCAATGTAGTTCTGGTATCATTAGCTATAGCCATTAGACAAGAGAGAGAAATAAAGGGAATAAAAATAGGTAAAGAAGAAGTTAAATTATTATTATTTGCAGATGACAAGATAATTTATTTGGAAGACCCCAAAACCTCCACCAACAAGCTACCAGAATTAATACACAAATTCAGTAGGATAGCACGTTACAAAGTCAACACACAAAAGTCAATGGCATTCCTCTATACAGATAACAAACAGACTGAGGGAGAAATTGGAGAAACAATACCTTTTACAATAGCACCAAAGAAGATGAAATATTTAGGAATTAATCTAACTAAAGAAGTAAAAGAACGTTTCAATGAAAACTATAGTTTTCATCTGAATAAAGAGATCCTAGAGGATTTCAGAAAATGGGAAGATATTCCCGGCCCCCTGATAGGAAGAACCAACATAATGAAGATGGCCATACTTCCTAAACTGTTATACAGATTTAATGCAATTCCTATCAAAATGCCATCAACATACCTCACAAACCTGGAAAAGTCATTCCTAAAATTTATTTGGAATCCAAAACAACCTAGAATTGCAAAGACAATTCTGGGAAACAAAGTTAAGGCAGGAGGCATTACAATTCCTGACCTAAAATTATACAACAGAGCTACTGTGATAAAATCAGCATGGTATTGGCAACAACAACAACAAAAAAAATAGACCTGAGGATCAGTGGAATAGAGTAGAAGATGCAGAAGTAAATACAAACACACTGAGCCACCTTATTTTTAACAAAGGGGCCAAAAATGTTTACTGGAAGATAGCCTCTTTAACAATGGTGTTTGAAAAACTGACTCTCCACATGTCGAAAACTAAAACTTGACCCAGGACTATCACCATGCACTGAGATAAAATCAAAATGGATTAAAGATCTAAACATTAACCGGGCGTGGTGGCACATGCCTATAATCCCAGCGCTCCGGAGGCTGAGGCAGGAGAACTGGTGTGAGTTCGAGACCAGCCTGAGCTACAAAAGTGAGCTGAAGGCCAGCCTGAACTGCATAGTGAGACCTTGTCTCAAAAAGACAAAAAAAAAAAAAAAAAAAAAAAAAGCTAAATATTAAAAAAGAAACCCTAAACCTCCTAAAGGAGAAAGTCAGAGGAAATTTTAAATTCTTTTCTATATATACTCTTATTTGTTACTGTTTTTTTTTCTATTTTTGCTCCTGCTAATTTTACTCTTTAAAAAATAAAAATAACCAATGGCTCCCCCCAAAAAAGTACTTATCCAAAAAAGAGATAAACTAGTAATTCTATACCTGATTTGATCATAAAATGTCTTGATTAACGACGTAGATTCTTCTAAGCAGAAGTTTCTGTCTATACAAAGAATGTAGAAATGCCCTCTATCTTCAAAACAGAACACCATCTTGTCTAAAAATAACAATGAAATACATTATATAAATGAACTGTTAGAGACTTATCACTGAAAGTATATTAATTGAAAAATCTAACTAAACAATAATTAAAGACCTAAAATTGTGGTAGATATATATTTTAGAGTAAATGTATAATAGCTAGTATAAATTAAATTATGTTTATAATTTATTCTATCTTTTAATTTTTAATATCAATTTTAAAAATTTGAACACAGTTAAATATAGCAAAAAATAAGTTCCTTTAAGACAGTTTCCCACTTTAAAAATAGAATATTTAAAAGATATTATTAAACTATATGGGGCCCGGCGGGATGGCTCAATGGTCTAAAGCCCCTGCTTGGAAAGCTTGCGCGGCTTCAGAGACCACGGTTCAATCCCCGGCACCACATGCTGCGCCAGCCCTACCCTCAGGGCATGCTGAGCCGGCCATAAAAATAAATAAATAAACAAAAGTTCTGAAACAAGAAAAAAAATTTAAAAAATAAATAAACTATATATGTATATCAAATACTATAAATATATATATATATATATATATATATATATATATATATATATATTAGTGACATCAAATTCACAGAATATCTCATTAAAAATTCCTGAAACAGCTCCTTGGGCAAGCTATATAAGTGTATTTCTGGCAAGTTTCAATAAAATGCACTGGAAGCTCAGAATTAAAAATTACAATGGCAAAGAGCAACAAATATTTTCCTCTTCTTTTTAAATTATTCCAAAGCTTTTCCAGTTCATTTCTTTTATTTTTTTTTTCTTATAGGTGCTTTAAACAATTTATTTAACTGAAATGGACTTACATTTGTTTCTTAAGTGACTTCCATTTATTTGGATACATCTTTTACCAATGGAGATTTACAAGATCTTCAAGCCAATATAAATATTTTATAAATATTTGGGTATATACCTGCACAATACCTCAGCAATACTTTTCAGCAAGAAAACACTGAAGAGTAAAGACCAGACACAATTACTCACTACAGTGAAAGTCTGCTGAGATATGTTTGAGGTAAGAAGACACCACATACCTCTTCAATTAAGAAAATCACCCTTACAACACAGGGCAATTTTATTTTTATACAGGATCTAGAACACTTAAACTGTCAATTAGGTGATGAATGGCAGAACTACATCCCAGTTTATGCCATGAATTCATAGGGAATAGGTTCCAACAACTCAGGTTTCTTCCCATTGGTCCTCACAAAGTGTGCTTCTCTGAGAGGGGCAGGCTGGAGCTTCAGTTGAACCCAAGTACCTTTCTCTTTGGCTTCTTTCTTTTTCTGATCATTTTCCTTGACAGGTTTCAGGGAGCTATCATGACTTTTTGAATGTTTAATATGCTCAATACGTACATTAATCCTCTTGGCAAGTATATTGCCTTTAACTTGCTTGTTTACAACAATGCCAACAGCGTGCTGGGTAACATTGTAGACTCTTCCTGTTTTGCCATGGTAACCTTTGTGAGGCATTCCTTTTTGCACAGTACCCATTCCCTTGATGTCTACAATGTCACCCTTTTTGTAGATTCTCATGTATGTTGCCAAAGGAGCCACCCCATGTTTTCTAAAGGGCCTGGAGAACATATAACGGGTTCCCCTCCTCTTGCCCTTTGTGTTAGTCATTTTGACAAATTACTGGAAGATGGCGGTTCCAGCCGAAAGCCCAGTTCATTTCTAATCTTTTACCTATCTTCTAAGAGGGCACTAGCAGAAAAAAAAAAAAAAAATTCCTAGAGGATGTGGGAGCTAAGAGGAAATGAATGAAAGGAAGGGTAAGAAACTCACTTACACTAGTGAAAAACTGTCTAGGTACTAGAGGGCAAATTGCATCATCAAGATCAACCTGAATATTATCAGTTTCCAAATTAAATTCAGCATAATATTGATTAACATTTCTAAAACTGCAGGATGACTGAAAGGATGTAAATTTATTTATAAATATGCATGAGGAAACAAGGCAACATGGGAAACTATAAGGAGATACATTATTTCATCAAACCTTCTGGGGAGGAGGCACCAAGATGGCAGAGTGGTAGACAGCAGGGAAAGCACCTCTCAGGCGGTGCCACCCAGATGCTAGTGTATACCAGTGTGGGAGGACAGCAAGGAAGGAAGTGGGTACCCTGAGCCCAGGAAGGATCTAAGGTATGAATCAAAGCCCACCTTCTCCTTGAGACTGGACTCACTGTACACAAGGAGCAATTCAAAGCTGAGGACACATGGTGACTGCTGGTCACCCCAAAGACCCTCACAGAGAGATGCAGCAGTGGAGGGGAGCAATATATGTGAAGGCCTGCAATAGCTGGCAGTGTGTGAGAGAGCCATTGTCTGGAAGCCATCTTGGAGAGGGGCCTGCAGAGCTCAGAACTCAGAGCCACTGCTGGTCACATCTAGTGGTTTCCAGTGAGGCTTAGGCTTGCAGAAGCTATGCTAGGAGCTGCAGCCTAAATGAGCCTAGTCCCAGGTAGAAGGTGAAGGCTCACTGAGCCTATCCCTGTTCTGCCAAAAACCTACTGCTAACTTGCTGAGATAAATCAAATGAGAATAGGACTCTGGCTCCATACACTGCTTATCGGTGACAGCAGAGACAAACGTCAAAGTGGGCTTTTTTTCTCTTTCTCTCATCTGTTTTTGTTGTCATTATGGTGGTAGTGATAGTGGTTTTGATTGTTTCGCATTCATTGTTTGATTTTTTTTTTCACGTCAGGTAGATAATGTGCCCACATTTGTAACAAAGTTTGAGGGAGGCACATCTCATGCACAAGGCATGAGCACCCAATCATCATGCTCATGAACTGAAGGACCTAATATTGTTTTTATATGAGTTACAAATGTTTTTCTTTTCTTCTTCTTTTTTTTTTATCTCCTTGTGGTTGTTGTTCTGTTCTCTCCTTTTTATCTCTTACTTCTCTTTCCTTGCTGGCTTCTGTACCAGTTTCCCAAAGTTAGCCTGATCCTTCTTTGTCATCTAGCCTTACTTCTAATCTCTTCCTCGTTTTTCTGTCTTTCTATTTTGTTCCTAACCTCCTTTTAAATTTTACTCCTGAGGGTAAAATTGACGTATTAATGACATACACTGCATATCATTTTCAGGTCTATTTTGAATTTTGTTATACAATGACAAATTTAGTTCATATGGTTAATGGTGGTAAATTAATAGCTACCCCAGTTTGCCATTTTCTAGGCTGTGATTGATGCTATTATTATTGCTGATGGTAGCATTTGAGCCAAAAGTGGCATAATTGCTCTATATAGCCGTTCTTTCTAGTAGTCCAAGATTGAAATAAACTAAAGGGTCACAAAAAATACTGTAGCACAGTGACAAAGAACTAAGAGCTCGACCAAATAGGGAGCCACTTCTCATCCTCAGCAAGTAGAAGACAGAAGATCTTGCAATAGACTGAAAACTCAAAAACCGGTTACAGCTAGAAGACACCTTGAAGTAGTAGCCATTTCCTAAGGTTTCTAAATACTAGCAATAAAGCTAGTACTTATAAGCCGTAGCCCAGGAATTAAACTAAAAAGATTAGAAGACACAATATAATACCAAATGTTCAGTTCATCAAAATTAAACCTAAGGGAGAGTGAGGTGGGACAACCAGAAAGGCACCTACCTGGCCTATCAGAAGTGATAACAATAAAGGAATTGGATGAGATTCTAGAAAAAAATTAAATCAGAAATGATTTCTCAGATAAGTTCACAGATGGTTTTTGCAATATAAACCATGCTTAGTGACTCTAGGGTAGATATAGACAAAAATAGAGGATCTTAAGAAAATTATAGAAACCATGAATGCTCAGCATAGGAGAGAAATAAAATCCATAAAAGTTCCATTGGAAATATTCACAGCAAAGAGAAAGAAAGAAAGAAAGAAAGAAAGAAAGAAAGAAAGGAAGGAAGGAAGGAAGAATATTCACAGCAGTTTAAGTTAGTGTGATGACAAGATCTCACAGATTAAAGAGTTTTGCAGTTAGTAATCATGAAAAAAAAGATTACTGAAAAATAGCAAGCAATGATGAGAAATCAATCCAGCAGCAACTGGATGAGGCAAAGAAGAATAACTTCATGTTGATCAGCATGAATGAAAAAGGAAAAGATAGCACAAATGATACAAAAACAAAAAAACTATTCACAGATGTCATGGCAGAAAACTTCCCTGATGAAGAAAAAGAATTTGATGCACAGATAAGTGAGCCATGTAGAACTCTAGTTAGTCAT
>PVJA010034955.1:0-22194 GCA_004027025.1 Myocastor coypus
AAGAGAAGAGAAGAGAAGAGAAGAGAAGAGAAGAGAAGAGAAGAGAAGAGAAGAGAAGAATATCCAGGTACAGCCAAGCCTCCACATAGCCCCTGCCTTACTTCTCTAGGCCCTTGGAAGAACCTGAAACACATGGATCAGAAGAGCAGGTGTCAAGAAGGGGTTCATCTGCCTCATCCTACATAAGCTCTGAATTTTACAAAATGAGTGTCAGTAAATACCAAATCCTACGCAATACATGCACACCCAAATTCCTCTACTTTGCAGGTGAGATCACAGTGGGGGGACACACACACGGTTACACAATAAACTAAAACGGTTAACAGGGGCTTTCTTGGGAGTGTGGAGGAGGCAAGCAATTCTAGATTTTTTAGTTTTAAGAGAAAATGGAGACATAGCATATCAGGTTAATATTAACTCTTAGCTATTGTGTACTAATGAGGTCCAGAATCTCCCAAATGAGTCGATAGTAAATGCTAAATAAAAGAGATAAACGTAATGATTTCAGGGCTCCAGGGAGATCAAAACCTTCTCACAAAATTTGAGATTCTCTCAAGGCTAAGACCAAGATCTCTGGGCATCCCATATTTATTTAGTTATCAGAAGAAGGGAAAGGAATTATCAAGAAGGGGAGGAACCACTTAAGGACTTCTCCAAGTAGGAGAACTTAATTCAGGAGAGCTATGTTAACTCCAGAAAGGTCTCCACCGCAGAGTTAGATGCCAGAGGCTGCAGTCTTTACCTGGTTGGGAATGGAGCCAAGAATCCTTAGCTGTGACCTTCGCTTATCCTTTGGGGCATCATGACTACTTCCACCATTACAGGCCTCAGTAAGGGCTGGTGACTCACAGAAATTCACTTACTATGAGTCTAAAATCCAGCTCCAGACAAGGATCCTAGGCCTTATACAGACTGATGAGTGAACATGAGAAGCCACTTGGTTCATTTAAGTCTTGCTCAGAGCTGCTTCATAGTGCTCTCCATCAATAACATAACCAGGAGGCAACATGAAAGCTCAGAACATAGAAAAACAAGATCAAACATGCAGGGAAAAGTATATAAACTAGCAGAGAGAAGGGCCAAATAGATATTTTCAGATTCTTGCTCAGATCATCCTAATGTTTGAAAGCACTTTTACATCAAAGTCTCTGCACCTAACGTTGACTTTCCTGCTGTCCATAGATTACTCTTTTCACCCAAGCAGCTTCCTTATGTAAACGTTCACCCATACTCAAAGACTTTAAAACAAATACTAACTGTTAAAGTTGCTTCTCATGCCAGTTTAAATAATGGCATTGTATATCGTATCTCCAGGATGTGCAAGTCAGAGGTTGCTGACAATATCTGAAGTTAACTCAAAGGACAGCAGCTATTATGAACATATGACCAAAGCCTCAGAATGTAAGACTGGCTGCAATTGGGAAGTGTTTGAACAGATTGATGACTCCTTAAAAAGTCTATATAACTGTACGTTAAGGTTAATGGTATACTCATAATGGCTGCACTTCAATATGCTATGTAGACTAGTGGTAGAGGGGACACGCACATTTGTTTCATATTTCCCATATTGCCAGGATAAGCTGTGTGGTATAAGAAAGACCTTGTGCATCAAATTAATTGTTACTTACCCAAAACATGTTCCTCATTACTGTACTTTGATCCCAAGGCTGTGGACAAGGTTATTGGGCTGACTTGAGATTCATGAGTATTTTTTGTAAAAGTAGAAAGAGACATTTAAGTGGCACTAGAGCAATTAAATAGATGTGAAAAAAGAGAGGCCCAGAAAATTGTCCTGATAATATATATGGCGAACACTCATTCTTCTTTTTATTCTCGTGGATTTTTACCTTGTGTTAGCTTAATTGGGCAAATGTACCATTCTTGTATGTCCTTGAGAAAAGGTAGCCATAGAGGAAACGTCAGTAGTGCAAAGCTACAAAGCTACAAACAGGTTATTTATTATACTTAGGTAAAAGAGTTTGATAGGGAACAAAACATCTTCAATGAAAATTTACACTTAGCAGAAGGACAAACAGGCAGGACTGATTGCTACTCCACAGAGAAGTGACTTCAGCTCTCACCACTACCCCTTCAAGTTGGGGTCAGGCCTGCTCTAAAGAGGTACACTGGTGGTGCCAAATGAAAGGGGCAGTTTGCTGACATGCTGTGGAAGTAACTGCCAGCATAGCAGAGCTTGTCTCTTGACTTCAGAGCCAACCTTATCCCGGCCCTGCTCCCCACTATCGCTCTCTTTCCTCTTGGGTTTCTTTCTTCCTCTTTTCTCCTTTGTATGCCCTGGGCATTTCCCCATGAGGCTGATGTAACAATAGCAATGAAGCTTAAGTTCCTTGATTTGTTGCACTTGAAGTTCTCCATTTTAAAGCATTCAGGAGTCTTATCTCACATTAGGATTCTGATTAAGTGGCTCCTTCCTTGCCTCCCTCCTAAGCTTGTTATAAAGACAGAAGATTGTTGAGTTCTTTGTATCTATAACGGGCTAAGAACTCCCCAGAGAGAAGTTTTATATTTAAGACAATAAAAATACCTCTCATTACAATTAATAAAAGAAAAATGAGGCTCCCTATGTAGAATCTAAATAAGCCTCCAGTATATTAAACTTTCACAAAGGGAATTTGCTGAAGACTAAGGCTGTTATGATCCAGCAGGGGCACCAACCCAAATAGAACAGAGAAACCAGTGACATTGGGTGCTGTGAGAGGTGCCAGTTGCCACAAGTTGAAATATCTCCAGTAGGCTTTACCATGACAGCCCATGGGACAAGCACCACATTCTCAAAACAGAGGAGAGTCTCTGACCGTCATTCTCTGATGCTTCACTCCGCTCCTCCAGGAGAAGGAAGCCTTGGGAGCACGTGACACGGTTGTTATTTGGTCTAACCTTCAGCTTGCTCTAGTACAGAACATTTTCTCTGAACAAAAGTGTACCTTTGAAATAAGGAGGACCATGTTTTGGATCAGCCTCTATGGTGTTATGTTAGTGATGTGAGCCAAGTTACTTAACTTCTTGGAATCTCAGCTTCCACACTTGGTAATTGGGATTGTGTGTCCGATTTTACTGCCTAAAAAAATAACTTTAAATAGTCAGTGTCTTTGAAAAAAGCATTCCCTTGTCCACAGGTCAGAAAGTAGTTTCACATCCACAGAGATTAGCTGGGATTAGCAAAGCTTGGTTCCAGGCTGTGAGTTGGACTCAAATGTTTCCTTATTATCCTTGGACCTGGCAAGCCAGGGAATTTTTCTCAAGAAAGGCCACAAGGGCCCATAAGAGCAAAGCAAGCTATGCATTCATATCTAAAAGTAAGTTGTATTTCTGGAGGTCTCACAGGCCAGGCAGTCATATTAAAACTCTGAAGTCAAGTAAGAGGGAAGTACATGTTTACTGCCATAAAGCCCCTGAAAGCCACAAAGGATGTGAAGAATTGAGACCCAATCTACCACAATCAAAATAAGAACAAGGCTATTGCAAAGATTAACTAAGACCAAAATTTAGAAATCCCAGGACACAGAATAAGAGCTAAGTAAATGATAATTATTATTACAAGTAGTGATTATTATAAATATATAACAAATAGTTTTCCTGATAACTATGCCTATCTACACAAGGTTCTTAAATGTGTCATTTAGGGGCTGGGGAGATAGCTCTGTGGCACCAACACCTGCCTGGCAAATGCAAGGTTGTGAGTTCAAACCCTAGTCCTGCAAAGAAAAAAAAAAGGAAGAAGAAGAAGAAGAAGAAGAAGAAGAAGAAGAAGAAGAAGAAGAAGAAGAAAAAGCTTTTAAAAGAATTGAAAAATGATACCAAAAAAATCCCAATTATTTAAATGAGTCAGTTAAACATTACTTTATTACCCCTTAATCAATTTTATTAACTGTAATTACTAAAACATTGCCCCAGGCTTATGCTTCTTATCTCCATGCAACTCTGCTAATGCAAGTAAGCCAGGGAAATCTACAAGGAGACCGCACAGAAACTCAGAACTGGGGAGATCTGTCCTTGAGCCTCAGGCTCCCTGTGCTTAACAGCTTCCTTCAGTGGCACTAGTTTTATTTAACAGAGCAAAAAACAGTCCTATGGCCGTGTCTTAATTAGAAACTATTATGTCACTGAAAAATTGATGCCCTTTTTCTCTATACCCACATAGGGCTCATGGGAAAGCTGGTATAGTATTACGGTGACTGATGTCTTGTTTCTCCTCACACAATCTCTCTTTTGCCTTCTACTTCCTGTGGGGAAGGCCTCTTGTTGGTGGTGTACGCAAGTGTTTTATTCTCTCATGATGATCTTACAAACCCTTCTAAACTATAGCCTCTCCCTCCTCACCTCATTCACATATATTTCCCTCCTCTCACTCACTCTTCATGGGGAATTTAGAACTATAGTGCCTACAACATAAGCACTCAGCCCATTCAAATTAGCATGGTAAGATTTCGGAACATCTCAAATCCCCTAGGAAAGCCGATTTTTTAGATCTGAAATAACATTCGTGGGTTGAAATGTCCAATCCTTCACCATTTAGCCAGACCCAGCACATATTATTTAAACTCTTTTCAGCAGCTATAAAATGAGATTAAACACACCTGCCTTTAAATAGTGCTGATCGGATCAGATGAGCTCATTTACTGCAGAGAAAATATTTATTGAGTATTTGTGGGTGCCAGATCCTAAGGATGGAAGAAAAGGCCTCTCTCCTCTCCAGAGCTTACAGGGTGGTCCTAGGCACAGAATAGGAGCTCAGTAAACTATCACTCTTACCCTTTACATTGATCTGATGGTAACAGATGCAATAGATAACAATAGGCACAATTTAAGAATAGACACAAACATGCATCTTAGAGCTGCCAGAGGACACCTACTATGCTGGGACCATGTGAACATCCTGGGACCTGCAGGTAATGAATGACCAGGGAGGCTGCAGGGGCATAACCACACAAGAAACTCAAGGTATCACCTATTTACCTTAGCATAGAGAAGTGTTTCAGACTTTAACAACTACTGTGGTTTTACCAGCAATATTACTAGGCTATAAACCATAAATACGTTATTATTGTGGGCCAGAGCATGCAATGTTATTGTTTGATATTCCTCTTTTCTACATTAACGATACAGTAAAGGAAGAATACTTATGTATGTTGCTTCTCCTGGCCAATGATTCAAGGAAAAGTTACCTGTGTGAAGCTGATATTCCTTTTCTGACTTTGAAGTAAACACTGGATGTAGCCAAGAAAAAATCATCTGCCACACAACAATGAACCCTCTCCGACTACCATATGAGCAGACTCAAAGCTAAAGACAGGTTCATAATGCTAGATAACAGGGATTCCAGTTCTGACAGCTTGGATGTTCCACCAACCCAGTGCCTTCCTGGGGACACTCCTTGAGGACCTGGGGGGTCCAGTTTCCCTAAAACCCTCAAACCGATATATTTAAGAAGAGAGAAGGTGAGTTTGCCTTGCCAAAGAAAGCAGAAACAAGCAAAAGAGACCATGAAGGAAGACAAGACAGAACTTCCATGGCATTCATTCCAACCACATAAAATGATGGCTCGAGATAGCTCCAACCTTCTGCCAGCATCTGTGGTGTCTGGCAACCTTCACCCTGACTCCCAAACACTCAGGGTGGAGGTAACTGAAATAACATATTCCAGCCAACAAAAAATACACATAAAGAATACTATTGGTCAATGAAAGAATAAAGAATAAGAAGATCTCCAAAAATGGAAAGATTCTTACAAGAATCATAGCAAGATATGATCCATTTTTACATAAATCTGGCTTCAGGATGTACTAGTTCACAGTTTATAGAAATCAGCTTGTTATCTGTATCCATTTAATCTGAAAAGGTGAAAGCCAATAAGGTATAGTGTCCTATGCTAGCAGAGGGCTCTTGATCTTTAACCTGGAGGCTGGTTACATCATGTTCACATATCTCTCTCTGAATTATAAAAAAAAATCATGCAGCCAAATAAAAAATAGGAGACACTAAGGAGTAATCAACACATCATGAGACAGGCATTACTGGAAAAGATTTGTGATAAAATATTCTCCAAAGGATATACAAACTCAGACATTTAAGGCTATCATTCTAGTTGTCAAGACAAAGAAATAACCAGAAGTTTCCCCAAAAGCTCTGTACTTAAAGCGCATTGACACTAAGGGAAAGGCCTGTCACCCAGGAGATTGTCAGCACAAGGAAGATACCTGGGCCGAAGACATAGATCTCTGATTCCAGAAACACGGACTGTCTGCACCCGTGGAAGTACTACAGAGCAAAACCATTCAAGAACACCACTGTAGGCCAGCATGATCTGAGGGCTAATTCCATTTACATGTGCCTGGGAGACCTCTTTAAGCAGAAGCAATCCAATGGCCAACTACAGAATCATTTCAATAACACTGAGGTGCATATGCATGCCTAATCCTCAGATCAGCCTGGTGCATGGAGCATATGACCTTTGTGGGGCTGTGGAACAATTGAGTGCATTGGGGAGAAACACTTGGAATGGAAAACTCACTGAGCAGAAGGCTAAGTTATGAAACTCTTGCAACGGCAGATGAGTAGCCATGACCGCTGTCGCGCTGAACATTTCATAAGCCTTAGGCACTGAACTAGGCACTAGGGGAAAATTAGTTCCCCCAAGTCACAACAGAGGGAACTGTCTGAGGTCCTTTCATGAATGGGCAGCCCTCAAAAGAAATTTCAAGTGTTGTTATGAAAGGGAGGCCAAATATTCTAGAAGGGAAACAAATTGGAAAAGAACCTCTTTCACTCATTTCCCTAGCTATGCCATATGAAACCCTCAAAACTCCCGGAACAAAAAGACCTGTAGGTCCTTGGGCATTAAAAGGTACCAGTAATAGACTACTTCCAATTGTTTAAGCATGCAAAAAACCAACAGGGTCCCTGATGGTGAGCTATGAAAGGAAGAGCTATGTTATGCATAGTCCTTATCCTCTCCTTCATCTAACTCTGGTTTCCACACCTCTGTCATCACACTTATCATAACCACATATAAATACACACAAACACACATGTACTCACACACATGCACCCATGCACACACATGCACTTACTTGTACATGAACTGCTGATACGTGGCAGTGCCATTTGGGTGAGATCAGGTCCTCTGACTTTGGCAACAGGCTAAGTAAGGAAGGTCATGTTGTGTTGATAAAGTTGGCCTGAATTACAGAAAAGAAATGTTAACTAATACTTGCTCTAAGAGAATCTTCTAGAACTTAAAACCTGCCCCAATATATAGGAACTTTTCCTCCTATTACTTAATGTAAAAATTACTTAATTTTTCCCAAGGACAAATCTTTGCTAAAGATAATTTGAGACTATCCAAGAAACAGGTTTTACAGTTTCGCTGGGGTCTGAGCTCCTCGGAGACACAGGCTATATTCCTATCATCTTTGCACATTAGCACCCAGTATATAACAGGGCTTATTAAATGCCTATTATTGTGGGCAAGCCTGCACACTGCACAGAAAGGTGTTCAACTCCCCAGTGTGCACTTCTTCTCCCCTGAGATGAGACAGAGCTGAGCGTGAGTGAAATAGCCAACATGTCTCACAGCACAAGGATCCACTTATAGGAATAAACAGTAATGTTAGAATGATAGAAGGGTGCTGGAGGCCACCAGCTATGCGTACAGCAGTACCATCTGCCCATCCATCCAACAAACACTTTAGAACATTTTTTTTATTTTATTGATTATCTAAAGAAAATACAAAATAGGAAAAAATAGACATAATAAGGACATCACCAAACGAAACAATAGGAATTTGACAATGGTCGCTTTTTTACATAAGGCTGTCTTCAGACTAGTTGTTCAGATTAGAGAACAAGTCCATATAAAGTCTTATGATTTTTTCCTGATATGAGAATTTACCACTGTAAATTTCCTTCTTAAGACAGCTTTCACTGCATCCCTCAGGTTCCAGTAAATTGAATCTGGATTTTCATTTGACTGTAAATATCATTTAATATTTTCTTTAATTTCATCTGTGACCCATGGATTATCCAGGAGGGTGTTATTTAATTTCTATGTGTTTATGGTGTTTGTACTATTTTTTTTCAATAATTTCCCGTTTCACTGCACTAAGATGGGGTAATATGCATGGATAATTTACATGCCTTTGCATTTACTTAAGCATGCCTTGTGTGCTCATATATGGTCTATTTTGGAGACTGTCCCATATACAGCTGTGAGAAATGTGTATTCTGATACTGTTGGGTAAAACACGCTGAGGTCTATTAAGTCCATTTCTTCACAAATTTAGTTTAGTTCTGTTATTTCTTTGCTGATTTCTGTGCCTAGTGGATCTATGTCTTTGTAACAATGGGGTGTTAACGTTCCTCCCCAAAATCGTGTTATTGCTTTGATTTTTCATGTCTGTTAAAATTTTTGGTGTATAGTTGTGTGCTCCTGCATTGGACGCATATATCCTTATGATTATTATCTCTTACTCTTGCAGTTTTCCCCTAACAAGTATGTGGTGGCCTTCTTTATCTTATTTGATCACTCTTGCTTTCAAGTTGACAGTATAAGCAACCAGAATAGCTACCCCTGCTTTTTTTTCTGGGTTCCTATCACATGGGGTATTATTTCCTATCCTTTGACTTTCAGTCTATGAATTTTCTTTTTAGTTAAATGTGTTTCTTTTTTACAATATATTGTTGGATTTTACTTTGATCAACTCTGCCAGTCTGCTTCTTTGATTGCTGAACTGAGGCCGTTTACATTTATGGTTACAACTGTTATATATTGGCTTATCATTGTCATGTTAAGATGTTTTTATATACCAGACATGATTACTGGCACTAGCAGATATGATGTATGCCCTAGATACTCGCAGGTGTATGTGGGACATTCTCCAAAATAGACCATATACTAGCACATAAAGCATATTAGGGATATGATGTAACAAGGGCTATTACCTCAAGAATAGACTAGTGGAGTAGTTGCAGATACCTGTAGCAAAGGTAGGCTGGGAAGACAGCAGAGATACTAAGAGAGAGGAAAAGTCACTAAGCATCTTGGCTTTCAGAAATTTGCTGCTTAACTTACAGCGACCTGTTAGATCTAAGGCCTGGTTAGACTCGTCTCTCTGGGGACAGAGAAGCGAGGTTTATAAGACTAGTAGGGTCAGCACTGACTGACCAGAAATGTAAAGAAAGGAAGAGTAACTCAACACTGGTTGACATGGCAGTGGACCTTCGCATCGATAACTACCTGCACTTCTCTTGGTAACTCGTTTGTCATGAACTTTTCTAATTATGTTGGGGAGACCAAAGTTCAAGTCCTCTTCTCTTGTGAGAATTCTCCATCATCTGGCCTAGTGAGATGTGCAGCCACAACAGGCTTCAAATGTGGAATAAGTAACAGTCAAAGGGACAGAGGCAGGGGCCATGCACCACCCACCAGTTAACTGTCATGTGGTGATGCTTTCAGAGGTGGCTGTGTCCTAATTACGCTGTCTTTTCACCTAAAGATTTGGATGGTCATTTTAGGGTCTGCCCTCCTAATTCTGTGACTTACTTCCTGTCCTTCCAATAAATTATTGTTCTGCTTGAGTCATTTCCAGCTGCTTAGTGTAAAGAACACTGACTGATACCCCTGGGATATTGATGTTATTCACTACATATAAAAATATGGAAACTAAGACAGGTGCTAAGCCAAGAACCTAAACTATGTAGACAGCTGGTAAGTGTGCCAGGTGTGCTGGAAGACCAACCTCCCTAACCTGACTCTAAGGGTTTTCCTAGAACTGATCCTGCACCCGGAGGTTTATCTTTACTTTAAATTATAAAACATCCATACTGATCAAAAGTGGATAGGTAGCTAAGGCCTGAGCCAGGTTTAATGTCTAACATAGATAAAGAAGTGATCATTTTTACCCTGGCAAAACTTACCAAGAGTGGAAGACACAGCTGAAGGTTTTTTTTTTTTAATGATAATAATAAAATATTAATTCTATAATAGAGATTTATACAATGTTACCATAGGAACACAGAGAGAAGCAATTAACCCAAGTGCCCCTTAAGGTTGTGGGAGGGAACAGTGGGATAATGAAGGTAGAAAGGAGAGTTGGACCTTCCCCTTCGTGGAATAGCACTGGTTGAGAAAGGAGAAACAATGGGAATCAAAAATAGTTCACTCTGATCTTAAGTTCCTTCCTAGAGCAGGTGTCTTCTGGTTGTATCTCATACTTGACAAAGAGTTTGTACATTAAACAAATGATCCTCCCTTTGCCTTTGGAAGAGAATGTAGACCTGCAAGACCAAGGGACACTGCTTCCTAAAATATTATTACAGCCTTTAATTTCTCATTATGACTCTCTGGGCACTTTAATTAATAATTGCTATGGGAAGAGGAGAGTAAAGTGATAATTAATAGCTATTGGCCAGAGATACTGCTGAATTAAGAATCCAATTATGCAATGAACAAAGCATACCCAAAAAGAAGCATGAATTCCAGGTGCAAGGAAAGGCTCAGGAGTTGGGGTGGGAAGTCTTTCTCGTCTGAATGGCTATTGGGGGAGATGGCCCAAGAGGAAGATGGAGAAAAGGTAAACCTGAGTGCTTGTGAGGAAACAGTTCTTTCACAATGTCGTCATGTCATATCCTCAAAGCCCATTGACAGTTGGCTCCTTTTTCTCCAGACCAACTAAACAGAGTAAAATAGAAGCATAAGAGATAAGGTGCCTTTGGCTGCCCCTGACCACCCAACACTTCTCAACTCAACAAGTCCCCATGACTCGAGGGCTCTGTGAGTCTTACCGCATAGCCAACACAGTCATATTTTCAGAAAGTTAGAGGCTACAGGAATGTTTATGCACATAGCATCTCAGAAGCATTTATTTGAATGTCTTGGTGATTGATGCTTCTGTTAATCCCTGGTTTAACCTGTATCTCTTCCTGGTATCACCACCAGAAACCACCCTTTCCTCTCCTTCCTTCTCCCTAGCTTCTCTTTACAAACCTCACGGTTTAGTCTTTGGAAACTCACCACACCCAAACCATTCCTGTGGCTGATGTTTATGCTTTCTTTTTAAGAATTTTCTATGAAATAAAAACCTTAGTATAGTACCAAGTACTTATGAATTTCTAAAGTTGTATCATTTAGGCTGTAGACTAAATAGAGTTTAAGTAAAAAGTACAGACCTTCTTTAAAGGGAAACGTGTAATTTAAGAAATGCTGCATTAAACAAGAAATTAAGAAATCCTGGCACAAGATTCCTTGAAACTGCAAATATTAGCTCCTAGAGAAAGTGTCAAAAGATGACAAAGGGAATTTTCTCAGTGCCTATGGTTTACACAGGTTGACAGCTGATTTCCTGAAGCACTGGTGGGATTATTCTGTGCTTTTAACGTAGCTCCTTTAAGCCAATGCCCCTTTTTCTACCACCTAGAAAACGTTGTGGTGTAGAGAGCTACATGATATAAAAGTGACCTTCTGTGGCTGAGCTAGGAATTGCAATGGTTTGACACAGACACTGAGCTCCTTCAGGGCTCTGCACACTTTGTGGTCAGAGGGCTGAGGTTAGCCTATTGGTGAACTTCAACAAGTATTTCAGTGCTTGTTCTCTTCATAGGCTGGACTTCCACAGTTACCAGTTACTCAGTTCACCCTCGCCAGAGACAATTTCTGTAATAGTAAGAGGAGGGTTGGCCTCAGATTGAGATCAAGTTCAACTCCACTGAGCCTACCTGACCTGATGTCATCATAAGGTCTCACATCTCTTGTGTGTAAATGATAGGTGGTCGTGCTGCAAGCTCCGGCCCATGAAAACGTGTCGCTGTGCAGGGATCTTGGTACTCAGTGGATCGTGCTGTCCAGGGCAGAAAGCCTGCCTTCAAACACAGGACTCAGCGCATCTGTAATACCCACACTTTCTGGGAAGTCTCCAAAGTGCCTTCTCCTTGTGCCCTTCTATGGGGCTCTCCAATGTCGCAGCTTCCATCAAACATCTGAGCCACTAGGCCAGTGGTTCTCAACCTCTCTAAGGCCGTGACCCCGCAATACAGTTCCTCATGTTGCGGTGACCCCAAACCAAAAGATAATTTTGGTGGCTGCTTCAAAACTGTAATTTTGCTACAGTTATGATTCAGAATGGCTTTAGGCGACCCCAATGTTTTGGTCCTTCGACCCCTGCCGGGGTTGCGACCCACAGGCTGAGAACTGCTGCACTAGGCAATCATGAGAATTCTGTCCTACTCTACAGGACAGCGCTGGCATCCAGGGTCAATACACTAATAGGTCTGTGAGTAACAAAGTTAGGCATGAGACGCAAACCCAGACTCCCGAGTTCAGGAGACTGAAGCCTTGTGCACCTCACAAGCCACAAGGCAACGTTCACATTATCTGATCCTCTTTCTTTTCCAAGGCCAAGAATGACTAAAGGTCGTATTTCGCTAAGTTTTTTCTTTTTTTTTTTTCTTTAGGCCTGGAAGATCAACTACTTCTCCAGCTAGTTTTGTTTTGATAGGCAGAAGTTTTATTTTTCAGATGCTCTCTGGGAGCTTAGGGTTTTGCTTTTGCTTTTCTGAAACAAAACCCAAACCACTAATGGATTGAAACTCTAAATAGATTATCTCTAACACTACTTAGATCAAATTCATCTTCATATTGCTATAGTTGTCATTTCCCCTGTTTTTTGTTTTGTTTTGTTTTTGTTTTTCATTTTAAGCTTGTTTGATTTGCTGCCTTTCCATCTATAAGAGAAGAAAGAGAAAGGGTAAAACAAGGTAGAGACATAACATTAAGTCCTATGACTTGCGCCTTTTTCATTTGCTCTTTTCAAAAGAAAAGCATAAGTATATTTATAAATATATATATAAAGATTTATTTAAGGAAATGGAGAGAGAAAGAACAATGGGTTCACTGCTACCTAGACTGAAATAAATTTAAGATATGAGTGAGTGTTTTTCCAATTAACAGTTGATTGGGATCTGGGGCTGAGGTGGGAAAAGATGATACAACCGGGGACTTGGCAATAACCGCAGACTTGTTGGTGGCTGTTTTCATGAATGCATAACTCTCAGAGTTGCCAGTTACTCTGAGGGATCGTCACCCTTCATTCATTAAATGCCCCCCAAAATTGTGCTGATGGGTACGAAGCACTTGGCAGCTACTCTTACTAAACCCCGCTACTCTGGTAGCACACTTCCTGAAGCAACTGTTTACAACAGCTCCCCCAGACGTGGGATACATTTTTTCCAAAGGACTAAAGTACCCTGAAGAAGCAAGATCTGCTTAGAGGAGAGTCACACACAGGCATCCAGTTCAAATGCATTGTTCCCAGCAGCTGACATGAGCCAGAAAATGGATGAGGACAGTCCTGTCAGGTCCTGATCTGAGGGTGAGAACTTCCACACCTACTAGGCACGCAGACTAACACCGAGCCCTCCAGAAAGGTGCACCCTTGTCTCTGGTGATAGCCCACGCCCAGATTATACACATACCTTCAGACATCCCTTGTCTCTCCAAAGACATTCCCTAAAAGTCTGAGCCAAGTGGTATGGCTGTTTATCAAAGGCCCAGGGGAAAGCTGCCTTATCACAGGGTTCAAACGATTCTAGAAAGGTCATTTCAACAGCCCATCCTTATGGATGAACACATCTTACAGTGTGCTACAACCACAGTACTCAATTCAGCCACTGTGGAACAGAAGCAACCAGAGGCACTATGTAGGCAAAGAAGTATAGCTATGTTTTGGTAACACTTTATCTAAACTATAATAGGCAGAGGGTCAGACCTGGCATAGGATTTCTAGCTCTTTGTTATCAAGCACAGGTTTGCTCTGGAGGAGAAGTAGCTTGCACTGAAGCATCAGTATCTAGAGAGGCCACTTATTGGTTGCTTCACACAGTCTTCCCATTCGCAGAGACCCTCTCATTGGTTAAAAATATTTGCAACCATAGGTGACAGAAGACCTAGCTCTCCAGACTCAGGTGTAAACAATGATGCATTTTTTGCATCCAGAGAGGAGTGCAGTGAGAAGATTGCTACTGCTCTTTGACTTACATCTCCTCATTGCATTCACGGGCCCAGGCTTTTTCCTTCCCGATTCTTACTGCAATGACTGGTTACTGAATACCTAGCATATGGTTGATACTCCACAAAGCATAGCATTTGAATATGAAAGAAATAAAAGGGAAAGAATGAAAGATTGGGACCTCTATAATTTTTCCTCTTTTGATCAGAAAAATGGAAGTGTTCACAGCAGCATCTATAATGCATCTGATCAAAGATTCCTACTTACCTCTTCCTGGATGGAACTACACTACATGAGTAACCATCCTTTACAGTAAGAAAAGATGCAGAGGTTTAGTACGTGTTTTTGTGGCCTCTACCACAGAGAAGGGCAAGGAAGTCGGGTGTGGAAGTATGACAACCAAACTGCACCTCAGAAAGTTCCTTTCTGGGGCATATCACAGGCAGGGCACCACCCCAGGGCAGGTACTCAAGCATAACATAAACTTAAACAAGAAACTGTCCCTGATGAGAAGGTGTTACCAGCCACCTCTGATAGAGAAAACCTTGACAACAGTTGTACTGGTGCTCCTAGTGGGCTTCATGGGATTTGTTAATTATATGGGTGGTGAGCTATTATCCATTAATCAATGCTCCTATTCCCAAAATTTATGATTTACCTCTTGGCTCAAGGAAAGTATGAAAGGAGTGTACCAATTGTAACTAAATGAAAACAGTTCATGTTGAAAGCACTCTGCTGTTATTAAAAATAGCCCCTAATAGAAAGGAGAAGACTAGACATAAAACGTTTTACTAGATAGATAAGATCCCAAGTTTAGGGAGTACTTTCAGTGACTATAACACAGTTGTTCCACTATTGATGAAGCCTCACCATTAACATACTGATTGCACGTCTGACAAGAGGCATGTCTGCCTTTTTTTGAGGCAGAGCGTTGCTATACAGTCCAGATGCACCTCAAACTCTCTGGGTACCCTGGGCTAGAATCGAACTCGGAGCAATCCTCCTGGTCCCATCCTGAGTGTTTGGCTGACAGGCATGTGCTGCAACCACACCTGGCTGCTCAGCCATTTCAGTAGCCACAAATAGATGACACTTCATTTTTCAGTCTTGTTTTGGACCTGGCATGACTCACTTTCAGGCCACAACGTCGGAGTTTCAGTTCAATCACCAGGCTTTGCCGTTCTGTGAGCATCTAATAGCGTAGGTTCAGAGGCAAGCTTCAAAGGAGTAGAGGGGGTCTTCTTGTGAGGAAAAAGTCAAAACTACTGAATTAAGAGTACGGTCGTTGTCTGGAGAAGCAGTACAGGAGATGCTCCCTTGTGCACCCACGTACAAATACGCCTGAAACAGCACCAAAGCTAAGCTGCTCCTTTTAACGTTCCCTGCAATGAAAATACACCTGTGGCCATGAGGGTTGTGCAATTTGACTACAAAATGTGGGTAATCACAATGATGTAAGCCCTGTTTTGAATAATACATTTTATTTTCAAAGCAAGGTCCTGACTATCGTCTTACCCAATTTGCATAGTAAGTGTGTGGAATGGGTAGGACCTACCTGTCCGCATGGAAGGGAAAGCCGCCATAGAGATGGTAAACGATCTCTCTGAGATCGTAGATTCAGCAATGGCCTGGCGTCTTACAGCACTAAATTCTCTATATTTTTTTTCAAAATACAGAAAATTAATTCATCTCATTTTCAGGATCACACCTCATCTCCATACCAATTTCTTACCGTCTTATGTGGCCTTTCGAAATATTTATTAAGTGCTGGCCTTGTCATTTGCCACCTAAGCACCTTACGTGCTGTCCACACATGCAAGTCTGAACTGGTCCTACCACCTCTGAGGTGTCTCAGTTGGGTCTTCGTGACAGTAATGTGCTGTCACATAGAAAACAAGCTGAGCTGCTTACTCTTCAGATTCCAAACTCCTGAAACTAAATAAACCTTCCACTAGGCAGAGTCGGGACATTTCAGGTCTAACCACAACACCTGAGTGGAGAAGTACAAAGAAGAAGAAACCCTAAGCAGGAAACAAGAACAGGTAAGCCAGGTTTCAGGGTTAGTGCCACACCTCAGAGACCAGCGGAGCAGAGCCCACCCATGACTGCTTCCTGGAAAATGCCCAGGGCTGAGAAGCAGCTGTCCCACCCTGCTCTCTGGACTCTATCTTCCCACTCAGAGCACCCTTCTCCTTAACCACTTCCTTTTGTCTCCGTGCTTCTCTACCCAGCCCAAAAAAACCAGCTCTTTGCATATTAAAACTTAATTTGTTTAAGGACAGTCAGTCGGAGGCCAGCTTCTCAAGGGTCAGAGTGACAGATCACAGGAGACACACGCTAGCCTTGGATGCTACTGACTTGGCAGGTCCGCATCTGCCAAGGAGGAGGAGCAAGCCTGTGAGCTGCTCACTGTCAAGGCTGCAAAAGGCATTACCCTGAGCTCCAAGGTGGAGCTGTTTACCAATACTGTGATCTCTCCCCAGATGCAGTTGCTACTGCAGCTAATTAAGAGAACAATTAAGACTAAGGCAATCAGTCAAGTACGCAGACCTCACTCATCTTCCCAGCTCTCAGATGCTGCACTGCTCCCAGAGGGCTGAACCATATTCAGTCATTCAGAAAATGACAGGAAGAAGCTATTAAATATCTGAAAACCATAAAAATGCAATCATACTGTTCTTTAGCTGAGCCGTCCACGGGAGACCAATGTCCAACAATTTCTGAAACTTAGCAGACCCCTTGAATTCTCACACTCACAAATAACATTAATCAAAAGTAGCCCAAATCAAAATTTAATTACGAGGTGGGGATGGGCGAGGTCATGCCGGCCATCCCCTCTTTGTATGCGTGTGTGTGTGTGTTTATGACAGATCGATACTCCTATTGCCAAATGCATGACAAAGTCCATGGGGTGTCTTTAGAAAGGAAGTAACAGATTAAATATTGAGCTAAACAATTTAATCTTCTCTAGGAAAGATTTTCAGATATTCGTAAAGGTAAATCCTATTAGGAGGAAGAGTCTCTATGTGCCAGATTGTAAAGTTCCTTTGGAAGAAGTTCATAAATACAGACAGAAGCCACTAAACAAAACTTCTCTAAATACCATAGCAGATGGAGGCAGAGAAAAAAATTACCCTTAAAAAGAACATTGTATACATGTGTAGATTAATCATCCTACACTTAATTTAGTAACCATATTGCAGAGTACTCCAAGATTTCACCTCTGTGTAGTTGTTCTTTCTGAACCCCTTTCACAAAAGAATTTTTGTGTGTGTGACCTGGAGCTAAGAAGTGAGGCTGATTGTCTTACGGAAAACATGATAAACAATGTTAGGAAACATTTTATTAAACACCTACTGTGTGTCTTGCAAAGGATGCTGAAGGAATACACAGGAAGTGTTGAGATACCTAAGCACGGACTTCAGACTGTAGACTCAGAGCCAAGTTCAGATTCCAATGCCCCACATGCTAGCTTTGTGACATTAGGCCGATGGCTTGATCGTTGTGACAACCTGGGCTAGTACTCTTCTTATTTCAGGGAGTTGCTCTAGGTTTTTAAAAGAGATGTAAAATTCCTAGAACTGGACTCAACCCACAGTAAGTACTCAATGAAGCAAAGATAAAGATAATAACAATAACGGAAATGATTTATAATAGCTGCCATTCAGGTTCTTACATTTTTCATGCTTCTATCTGGTGATTTACACAATCAATTTTAAGAACACAATATGCAATATAACAACCATTATTGAATTCCTATTATCTTGTTCGGTGAGATTCCGCATCATTTCTAATGTTTTACTATTGTTTTACCATATTTTGTTCCCTTTAAAAAAATAAAATGGGGTTGAGAAGATAGCTCAACAGTCTAAGCAACTGCCTGGCAAGCACAAACACCTGGGTTCCACCTCCAGTACTGCATGCCAAGCCAGCCACCAAGACAGGATATGGCTGTGCATGTCTACACTACCAGCACCAACGAGACTGAGACAAGAGGATCACTATGAATGAGTCTGAGCTGTGTAGTGAGACCATGCACCAAATACAGAAGTAAATGATTTTTAAAAATAATAATTAAAAGGGGCCAGCAAGATAGGTCAGCCAAGTAAGCACCTGCTTTGTCAAGTGCAGGAACCAGTCCTACATGCCTCTCCGGCTCCACCCCTAGGGTGCGCTGAGCTGGCAGCCCAGCTCAGGTGTGATGGCACGCATCTGTAATCCCAGATTACACTGGGAAGATCACTATGAGTCTGAGCTGCATAGTAAGATCCTGTAGGAAATACATAAAAAAGAAAAAATTTAAAAAGAAGAATAAGTAATTTAAAATAAATAAATAAATAAAATGGTAATAACTCATTTATAGATAGCTTGACCAATCTTGAGTTCCATAAGCAACCCTACTGAGTACTCATCATAACTTTGTGTAGTGAATCCTATTGTTATCAGTAAAGATGAACAATCTGAAATTGTGAGGCACCACCTCTCATGGAATCGACTGGAAGTACCAAGTAACCTAGATTTGAATCCACAAATGTCTTCTATTTCAAACTTTTGGTTTTTGAAAATGGAGTGAGGCCATCACAGACAGAATCCAAGACTGTTAGAAGTAAACAGCTTAAGCTTTTCTTCTCACTAACATCCAAGAACATCCATATTTGAATGTCCTATGAATTAACACTTTTTCTAAACTTTGAAATCATCTTGTGAACAGCAGAATCACCACACGTTATGTTATATATTAAAAATGTACATTTGCTTTATATAAATATTAAAACATACTGTCACTTTTTAATCTATTTTGACATTTCATCTTTTTTGCAATATACCAAAAGTCTCCCAGAAAAGGAGATGAACCGGCTCTCTTCTTACCTTGTATCAAGTTGCCAAACAGATGCTTCCAAATGCAGAGTTGGAAAGAGATGCACATTAGGCAGTGTACCATAGTGCTGCCCCTATGAGAAGCACAGCGCAGTATGGCAACACATATGCTGAAAGTGGAGCAGCACCTGTGAGGAGACACAATAGGTTAATCAGGAAAGGATGAGTCTGGGACATTTACTGTCTTGCTTTTCAATATAAGTTATATATAAGCATATAGAATTTAATTTGGAGAATTTCTGTGTTAACAACTATTTTGCAAGTTAAATTCCAAGACTGAGTCCCAGTAAGCTAATAAGAGTCAGCTATATAGCACACTGGCTCTACAGTGAATTCTTCACAAGTGCAAGAGCAAAACTTTCAGCAAGCATGCATGTTCACATAGCAATATACACTTACACATGCTGAAAAATGTGTGTCAGGTGGACTTACTTATACATCTCAGAGTAGGAATCTCATGCCCAATCCAGACGAGTTCTCTACGAACACTGTTTTCAAAACCTCCCCAACGTGTTAGGTCATGTTACAACTTCTTGTAGTGTCTGCTACAGGTCTTTGCAGGGAATGTTTGGTATGGAAAATGGCCATATCTATAGGCAGCTGGTGAAATACCCAGGCTTCACCATTGCTGGCAACCCAATGTCAGTTATGAGCTGTTGACTTCCAGGTGTCTATTGGTGAGCTACTTCCTTCCTTGGCATGGGTCAGAACGCTCCCTTCCTCTTCTTTAATACAATGGCTTGACCGTTAGATGACTAATGTCAATTGAAATAAGACTTTTGGTTTGGGGGATTCATTGGTAGGTGCTCACACACAAACATCAGGCACATACACATATGGGTCTGTGTCCACACATACATGCATTCATGCTAAATAAAGCTCATGTTTTAAACTAAATATAGCACTACTCCTCTTAAATGCATAATGCCTACAGAATGATATGCTATAGTTATTGCCCAATATAGTTGAAAGCCAAAAAGTACATTGTTTTAAGAACTAAATTCTGTGTCTGACTGCATTTATACTGTGACACTTTAGTGCACCTATATTGCCATTAAAACTTTTTAAACTACAACTTCAAATATCCTTACAGTAAAACTACTACTATTGCAAAGAAATTTGTCCAATTATTGTTGCTTTTTCTTTCCTTGGAGATAGGACAATAGCCAATCTAGAATCAGTTGCTCAGATCTCCACTGTGGTGAGGGGAGCCAAATTCAAAGACTTTTCGTTAATACTCTAAATTCAAGAAATATCCACTACAGACAAAAAGTGCTAGAATCTGGTAGGTGAGAGGTACTAGATTTGAGGGTCTGAATTTTCCCTGAGTAATTTGAAATGATTTTATAATGAATTTTTCCCAAGTTTTTACCTCAAATGATTCCTATGATTATTTTGAAAAGAAAAAAGAAATTAAGCAGGAAACAGTCATTGAACTCAGAAAGATGGTTATGCCTTTTCATCTCTGTGTGCTTTGGAAATAGAGTTCCTTTTAGCATCAGAAGAACCACTGGCCCCTTCTTGTAAATTCCCATCTTCCTAGACAGGATTCTCATACAAAAATATGCATCTCATGACTCAGATATGACCAACTGACCACAAAAATTCTTTAAGAATTATCTCGACCTACCATTCAAAGAAATATCAAGTAAAAGGATTGAAGAGCAGAATGCCTCCTGCTATGAAAGAGGATGATGAGAACTGCTCACTTGTGCAGCTTAGAAACTATACAGAAATGTCAAGTGAAGCTAAGGCAATGATTTCTTTTTCTTTCTTTCTTTCTTTCCTTTTTTTTTTTTTTTTTTTTTTTTTTTTTTTTTTTTTTTTTTTTTTTTTTTTTTTTTTTTTTTTTTGTCTTTTTGAGACAGGGTCTCCTTATGCAGTTCAGGCTGACCTTGAGCTCACTTTTGTAGCCCAGGCTGGTCCCGAACTTGCACGGATCCGCCTGCCTCAGCCCCCACCCCCCAGTGCTGGGATTACAGGCGTGTGCTACCACGCCCAGCTTAAAGGCAGTGATTTCTAATCTTCATGTCACACACACACACACACACACACGCACACGCACATATGTACAAGTGTACCCACAGGCAACACATAATCCAGAAGTGGAAAGTGCAAATCCAAAATAAATTTAGACAAAACACACATTATTTTGGGAAACCACCTATTATTTCAATTGCATGTAGTCCATCCAGTTGTTCCATAAATAGTCACTTAATTAAATGAAGTTTTCAAAACTCTCTCAACATTTCAAGGTCCAAAGAATTTAGATGGACTACTGTAATAAATTGGTAACTGGTGGTCACCTTGTTACACCCCACATGGTGCTGGGTGTCATGGGTCCACCTGAGGATTGTTCCCAGCAGCACAGAAGGAAGAACTGGGGAAGAAGAGAGAGGCTGTTAGGGAAACTATTTGGAGAAGCTGTTGGAGGATCTCAGGACCTCTTTGTCACTGATAACGGCTGTGGTTCATTTTGTGGGCACTCTGGTCCTCATCTTAAGCATTACTTCCTAGCTCCAATGGGGAAGACTGTGCAGTGCTCAGCTTTGTGGAGAAGCCTGTCGCGCTGTCCTTCCTGATGGGAACGCAGCTTTCCTCATCACTGGAGGAGCTCAAGACCTTACTATTACTGAGGACAGCTGGACCGTGGGACTTTGGGGTGGTGGAGAACTCTGGGTCTTATCTTGAGCATTGTTTCCTGGCTCCTGCTAGTGCAGATCCCTCAGCCTGCTAGCACAGATCTTTCATCCCACCAGCACAGACTTCTAGCTTCCACCACTGAACTTTGGGCCTTCCCAGGGCAGATCTATGAAACAGACCTGCATGAGACACTTTTGTGGGCTCTAGGCCTCCAGCTGGACTTGTGAGAGGCATCGTTATAGGCTGTAGGTTTTCAGCTGGACTCATGCAGGATATTAGGATCCAGGCCTTCAGCTGGAGTCTTTGGTCTTTAGTGTGTAGACATATTTCCTGGAACTCATTTTATATGATTCTTTGGGTGATTCATTATAAAATAGTCTTATAAAGCGTATCCTATATTGTATTGTTTCCCTTGCAAAAGCTCCTAACCATGAAAACTACCTACCTAAGCTGTACAAAACTATAACTCACTTTGGTGATCATTATTTAATCAACGGGGAAAATACTGTTTTGTTAAGTTTGCTTTACTGAACTCAAAGTCCAGTGAAGTTTCTTATTTAAGAAAAGAAGAAGAAGGCGGAGGAGGTAGAGGAGGAGGAGGAGTTAGAAGAGCAGAAGGAGGTGGAGGAGGAGGTGGAGGAGGAGGTGGAGG
>PVJA010034956.1:0-22196 GCA_004027025.1 Myocastor coypus
ATTCAGAAGACAAAAACAAATGTCTTAAATACATAACAAGAAGCGTAAGCCGTCTAATGATAAAAATGCAATCAGAACTGTAAGAGGTGGACATTCATAACCCATCAGATCAGGAAAGATCAATACATCTGATCATGGGCCCAGCAGGATGGCTCAGTGGTCTAAAGCACCTGCTTGGGAAAGCTTGGGCGGCTTCAGGCACCGCGGTTCGATCCCCGGCACCACATGCTGCGCCAGCCCTGCCCTCGGGGCGGGCTGAGCTGGCCATGAAAATGAGTGAATAAACAAAGGTTCTGAAACAAGAAAATAAATAAATAAAAGAAAAAATTCTTTTAAAAAAACCATCTGATCATACACTGATTCGGTAAGTATATAAGGAAAAATACTCCGTGCATTGCTGGTGAGAGTAAATGGATCCAGTTGCTTTGGAAGGATATTTGTGATATTTATCCGAATTATAAATCACGTATCTTAGGGCCAGCAGCTTTGGTATCTGTCCTAGGGAAAAACTGTCCTGTGTCATAGGGGAAAACTGGAGACAGGATTGTAAATATCCATGGATAAGAGCAAGGTTAAATAAATTCTGGTATGTTCAGGCCCTCAGTGGGTCCGTAAATCAACTTAGTGGATTGTGCTATACTTTGAAACAAGATAGAAAGTAAAGCAGAGCCTTGCGCATCTCATGGGTAACATATTTGGTGAGTTTTTGTTTCAGGCTTGGGTAGTCATACATGTGAACTGACTCACAGTACAAAATGTGTTTCTTTTCTTTCTGTCTTTCTTTTTTTTTTTTTTTTTTTTTTTTTTTTTTTTTTTTTTTTTTTTTTTTTTTTGTGGAACCGGGGATTGAACTCAGGACCTTGCACTTGCCAGGTAGGCACTTGTGCCCCTGAGCTATCTCCCCAGCACCTACAAAATGTATTTCTGACAGTGAGATTCAATTAAAGATTTTGAGAAACACTGAGAACAGAAGGAGATCTAGGGATGGAGGGGAATGAAAGGGCGGGACAGGAAAACCGTGTGAAGACGATGAAGATGCCATTTGCACGCGCACCTGCTTCTCCTGGGGAATGCATTCGTTGTGAGTTGGACACAGGCACTGCCAAAAAATGCTCAAAAAAGGGGGAAAAAAAAAGTAGTAAAAAGGAATGTGTCAGGTTGCTACCTGGCCATAGAAACAGTCCTCAGGAGCGTGGCAGGGTGCCGGGTGGGCAAACGGCAAGTCGCAGCATGGGATGCGATGCAGTGCCTGTTTTGAAGACTTAATCACTCCCAACGCATCACCACGGTGCCGGTGTTGTGATTTCCTGGGATCCTGCACCCAGACAAGAGGACGGACAAGCTCATGCTGGGGGGCCCTTTGGGGGTCCAGAGAGACCTGTGTTTTCTACAGACACATTCTTGAATTGCTCAAAAGGAATGATTTGAGCAATCATGAATGATTTGCTTGTACATTCGAGTGATTAGTAATGTTCACTCAATATCGAAGGACGCTGCGGGCTGCCGACCCAGGGTGCTTGCTGCTGGGCTGTTCTCGGCATGTCTAATTCCTCCTCTGTTGTTGCTCTTTGTGTCGCTCCATTCCCCAGGTAGTGAATCTTGTGAATCTGTACACGTCCCTCCGCTAACTCCAATTTTCAAAGTTAGTAGTTTAAAATCCAGTTGCTTAGACATCCTAGCAAAAGTCCCTTATGGAGTTATTGGGTCTTTCTAATTTTTCCAGTTCATTCATTTTTGCTTGTTTTGGTTTTTGGTTTTTTGAGACAAGGTCTTGATGCCTTGAGTTCACCATGAAGCCCAGGCTAGCCTGGAATTCCTGGGGCTTCTCCTGCCTCAGCCTCGCCAGTGCTGAAATTACAGGGCTGTACCGCCAGGCCCGGCCAGTGTGCTCTTCTGAAAAATTAACTGGGACTCCTAGTCTATTAATTCCATGAAATTTCTTTCCCCAAAGAGTCAGCTGCCTCTTCCTCAGCACTTATGCTTTTATTCATTAATTGTATTTTCACTGTAAAATTTTATTTTCCCCTTTCATTTTTTGTGCCCATGCCTGCATCCCCACGGGTACAGCCCTGCTTCCTCGGGTCTCCTTAGGTCCCCTGACCTTGTTATAGTGCAGATGCAGGTCCTGCTGATGCTGCATTTCCAGCCACCTGCAGGACAGGCACCTGCTTGTCCTCCGACTCTTGAGTACCATACGTCCAGGGTCCAGGGGATCTGCCCCCGCAACAAACCTGACGCTTCTAACTATTGCAGCAGGGCTGTGCTGCAGCCCTTTAATGTGGTAAAGATGCGACGCGCCCACTTCTTCCTTGTTCTGACTTTCTTGGTGCCTGCACGCTTTCCAGAGAAGGCTGCAGTTTCCCTGGGTGCATCTGGCTGGGGGAGGGGAGCTGTCTCTGCCCAGAGAGGCTGCAGGCCTGTGCTGAGGTGGCCCCTTGTGTGAGTCCATGCTGGTGCCCCTGTGTGACCACTGATCCTTCAAGAACAATGGGGGATGAGGAGACCCAAGGCCAGATGCCACCTGTACTAGGGTCTCCTCCGTTCAAGCAGGGTGGTGATGCCCCAGGCAGTGGGAAGCCGGCTCACCTGACATTGGTCCCCTGGGGTCTCCAGCCTCGTCATCTACTTCCTTCAGTTCTGTCCCTCCTCGGCTGTGACAGTCATGCCTGGTCTGAGGAAGTGGAAACTCAGGCTTTACACTGAGGTCAACATCTGACTTTGACATGGTAGCAGAGGCTCCTGTCTTGGTGTCTTCTCTCTCTCTCTCTCTCTCTCTCTCTCTCTCTCTCTCTCTCTCTGTCTGTCTCTGTCTCTGTCTCTTAAATTTCATTTATTTATTTATTTGGCACAAGGTCTCACTTCGCAGTTCAGACTCATAGTGATCCTCCTGTCTCAGCCTCCCCAGCACTGGAATTACAGGTGTGCACCGCCATGCTCCACTTTCAGTGGCTGGTTCGGTGCAGGGCTGGCATAGCATATGGTGCTGGTGATGGAACTTGGGACCTTGCCCTTGCCAGGCGGGCACTTAGACCACTGAGCTATCTCCCCAACCTCCCACCTCCACCCATCCCATGTCCTTTTCTGAATCTAGTTCTCCTCAGAGGCCTATGGCTTGGTTCCTGTGCTGCTGCTGTGCTTGGTGCCCAGGTCCTGTCGCAGAACCACGGTCTGGCCCTGTCCCTCTTTTTGAGGTAGCATGGTGTGGTAGGAGGGCAGCTGTTTGAGTCTCCCTTATCTATTGCCTAGCTGAAGGATTCTGGGTAACAGACTTAACCTGGCTGGGCCTCTGTGATGTTGATAACTAGTGGACAGAATACTAGACCCACTCCCAGGGCCACACTACAGCTTGCCTGTCCAGCCACCAGACAACCTTTGGTAGATGTCCCTCTGCTGGCATTGCTGAAGGTCACATGTCCTGGCTCTCTCAGCCAGTTCTAGGTTCACTTTGTGGGATCCCAAAGGAAGGACCCTGGGAACCTCCTTCAGAAAGGTGAAGGTGGGAAGGCTTCATGGAGGAGGTGACATTTGAACTGAGGCATCAAGATTCATCCCTCCATTTACCTATTAATTTTCTTCAGATGAATCTAAAGTTGTTTAACAAGCTCTTTAGAAAAATTAGACATGAGAAGGATGGGGTGGTGCACATGTGTAATCCTCAGCCCTGGGGAGGCTGAGGCAGGAGGATCCCTGTGAGTTCAAGGCCCGCATAGGCTGTACAGTGGGACTCTGTCTTTAAAAAGAAAATTACATGGATTATAAAGCATCATAAGGGCCCGGCGGGATGGCTCAGTGGTCTAAAGCCCCTGCTTGGGAAAGCTTGGGAGGCTTCAGGGAATGCGGTTCGATCCCCGGCACCACATGCTGCGCCAGCCCTGCCCTCGGGGCGGGCTGAGCTGGCCATGAAAATGAGTGAATAAACAAAGGTTCTGAAACAAGAAAATAAATAAATAAATTTTTTTTTAAAAAAATAAAGCATCATAAAAATAAAAACATGTGTCAGGGATTTTCTTCTAAGAAAGCTAAAAGGTCTGTATGGTCTGACTCCTGGAAGGGGAGAACTATTAGAAGCATGCTCTGAAAAACAGGAACTAAACCAATGTCCCTTATCTTGACTCTTATTTAACAAAGTTTAACAGATGCTTGTCATAACAATATAGGAACAAAAAGAAACTAGGGGGATTGGTAGAGGGAAGGAAGAGATAAAAATACCGCTGTTTGCAAATGACACAATTTCTATTCAAAGAAAATTACAAAATGCTTCGCCGCTGCTTCTGAGCAGAAGTTAAAGAGTTGATGCTCTTACGCTTTGACTTCAGAGCCTGCCAGTAAAATTCCAGTAGGATACTTTATTACTATTTTAAAATTTTATTTGGTACGGGGTCTCACTACGCAGGTCGAACTTGTAGTGATCCTCCTGTTCTCAGCCTCCCCTGCACTGGGATTGGGGCTGGTGTGACATGGGGTGCCAGGGATCAAAACCCTGCGCTTGCCTAAGCAGTCATGTAGGCCCGCAGGGAGATATGTTATAAGGTGCAGAAAAGCCTAATAGTAATGCTCATCAGGAGAACTTGGTGTTGCACATGCCTGAGGATGTTTTAGAAAGCTTTTGCATATCAGGCAGCTAAGCAATAGTTATTAAAAGTGGACCATTTTAGGAGAGAGCAGAAAGGGAGATAGGTCCAAGAAAGGAGGTCTAAATAAATGCAAGGCATTTCTAGATGGCAGATCTGTAGGCAGACAGCAGGGAAAGGGACCATCTTTAAAGTGGATGGCTCTTGGGAATGTAGGGAAAACGAATTCAGATTTGTATCTCATATTCTACTCCATAAGTTCTAGATGTATTAAAAAGTTAGCCTTCAGCCGGGTGTGGTGGCGCACGCCTGTAATCCCAGTACTTGGGAGGCTGAGGCAGGAGGATTGGTGCGAGTTCGAGACCAGCCTGGGCTACAAAACTGAGCTCAAGGCCAGCCTGAACTGCACATCAAGACCCTGTCTCAAAAAAAAAAAAAAAAAAAAAAAAAAAGTTAGCCTTCAATTCTTAAAATCCAGAAAAAGCAGATGGAATATTTTCCTTGCTGTGAAGAGCACATGTGTTTGAACATTCTATAAAAGCGATCATTAACAGAGTGGGATGTGTTCTACTGTAAAGGGCTAAAACATGTAAGATAAAAAGAATAAAATTCTGTTAAAGGGGAAGGTGGTAGGAAGGAAGACAGTCGTGATAAGCTGATGGAGCAGGACAAGTTGTCCTAATTACAGACAGAAGCTCAAGGCTGTGGGGCACAGCTATAACGCCAGCACTCTGGGAGGCTGAGGCAGGAGAATCGGAAATTTGAACCCAGCCTGGGATAGCTCTGTGTCAGATAGCTTGCTCTCTCCTCTGTCTCTGTCTTTGTCTCTGCCTGTCTGCCTGTCTGCCTGTCTGTCTGTCTGCCTGTCTGTCTGTCTGTCTGTCTGTCTGTCTCTCTCTCTCTCTCTCTCTCTAGTACTGGGGATTGAACCTAGAACCCTACTCTTGCTGGGCAGGCACTTACTCCACTGAGCTATCTCCCCAGCCCAAAGTTGATATATATCCTAAAGGCAATATGTGTAGCTATGATAATGTACAAAGGATCTACAGTGAAGGTTATGCTTCTGAGAGCCCACAATATTAGCCACAAATAGACCAAACTTACCAAACCCTCTCCTGAGTCCTGTGGGAAAGAAAGCAGGATACCAGTATGTGGCTAGACAATATCACGATCTTGGACAAAGACATTTTATATCCTTTGACTACTATTTTCACTTTGGGGAATAAGTCTCATAGAACAACCCCAAAGAGGAAGAAAACCAATTTGTACAGAAATGGGGGAGGGGGAAATGACCTGAATGCAAGTAATTAGGGGAGGCTAGTATGACAGTTATTCTTGATTGTCAGCTTAATTGACTGGAGAGATGCCCTGGAGACGCAAAATGTACTTGTGGGTGCGCCTGGGTGGGTGACTGAGACTCTATCTGGTCCCTAGCCCGTTCTTCTTGAACTCCTCTGCTGTACTTCCTAGATGGATTAAATAGTCTTCCTCCACCATGTCTTTCTGCCCTAAGGCAGCGACCATGGATTTAACCCTCTGGAACCATGAGCCCATATAAATCTATTTGAAACTACAGGTGGCAGGAATTTTGTTCCAACAATGAAAAAGCTGAACAGTCCAGTTAGGTAAATGCCGTAGCCATACAGTGGCCGCCTACCTGCCTGGTACTAGGGTAGAAGAAGCAGGAAATGGTTTACCAGGGACAGCTTCCCTTGGTTGTGCACGTAGATGAACAAGAACCTAGAAAACCTGGGGCTCATTTGGGGTGCTTTTGATTCATCTCTTTTCCCTGTAAAATTACTAATATGTTATGTAATGTAGGATTTTAGAAGAAGAAAGGAGGGGGAAATTCTGATAGTAAAAAGAGGAAATGGGGCAAGGTACTGTGGTGTAGAGGCTGCGCTGGGCAAGGTGTCTGCACCAGGGTGGATTTGAGTCACTCCATTGCCATGTGGTTTGGGGCAAATTGCTTATCTCTTCTCTATATCCCCTTGTCTCCACCCCAAAAGGAGGCCAGGTGTACCCACAAATTAGACCAGAGGAGTTCTTGGCTTCTGAGCAAATCCTGTTCATTAGGTCAGTTTTGCAGAGCGCTGCAGGTCCTGGCGTCCCCTCAGCTCTTCATGGCTCTGCAGAATGTGTGCAGTTTGGGGCAGGATCCACTTCTACCTAGCTAGAGTGGCATGGGGGGGCCAGGCAGCTGTACCCCAGAGAAGGTGATTGACAGAGCCATTGGGAGGAGCCTCTGGACTCCGGAAAATGTTAAGCAAGAAAAAATGGACCCCTTCCATGCTGCCCCAGAGAAGGAACATTCTATTGGGCAGACTCAGGTTTATCCATAGCAGAATCTTTTCCTAAGTATGGTTTACAGACAAGCTAGGGAGAGAAGGAAGCCAACTGCTTCTCTGCCATGCTGGGACACTGTGAGGTCTAAGACACTAGTGTCCATGATCCTCTACTTGGAAAGCTGGGTGATCTTGAACTTTTCAACTCAGGCCTTGATTTCCTCAACTTGAAATGGGGGTAATATCTTTGTCTCCCTAGTTTTGGGGACTGTTATGCATAAATACTTTCATGTTTCCAGTCACTGTTGGTTCCTTTTTTTCTAGAATGGATGTCACACAGGTGTGATGTTGGACGCCACGAGAACACAGGGCTGTCTGAGCACTATCTCTGTCTTTGAGGGAACTTATACAGCCCAGGGTGGCTGTTGGACAAATCCCTAAGGGTGTTCTGAGAAGGAAGGAAGATCCGGTATTGGTAGGATGGGTGAAATTGAAGCCTTTTAGGGAGAGTGCTGCTAGCTAGACAAGGTACAGAACTTGGGGATAGATAGTTGATGGAGAATGTTCTAGAAGCTCTAGCTGAGGTAGATTTGTGCAGTACCACAGCATGCACCAAACATACTCAAGGCTGGCATGCATGTGTCTGTCAGCAGCCTGTGAGCTGAGGAATCTGGGGTTCCTGGAGACGGAGCAATTTAGGCTCCTTTTGACTCCTCTGGGGTAACCTGGGCCCAGGACAGAGGGTGCTCACCTCTTGTCCCCACAAGGGTCCACCTCTCTCCTTGAAAAAGCACAGGAAGACTTAGAGACAGAGGAAATGCAAAGGTTACCAAGGGTCTGGCTTATATTGAGGCAGTGACAGCCTGTGGGACCAGAAGTCAGTCCCTTGGGGGTGAAGTCCCCACATTATCATTGTTGGCTGCCATGATTACAACCATGACAGTGATCATGACTGTATTAGTCAACTTCCCTGAGGCTCGGTGTCCCCTCGGTCACATGAGAACTACCAGCGGGCCTCTGAGGTGCATGAGGAGCGTGGGATAGGTGAACGAGGAAGCCACGTGGACTGTGTCAGTCTTCCTTCAGATTCGCTGCTACTCTTACCACCTTTGCTATCACAAAAGATTTGCATCTTCCTTTTTTGTGTTGTTGGCTTTGTCCCCTATGGTCCACAGCCCTGTTGTGTCCTCCACCCCCAGCACAGCTTGGTGCTTCTCTCTGCTTTCCTTTTGGGGTGTTGAACGCAGGGCCTTGTGCTCACAGCTGTCTATGCAGTGTGGAGCCCCGTCCCCTCTGTGCTCAGGTACAGCGGCTGCCCCTCCCAGTCACTTGCTGGAGCTGCCATTTTGTTCTGTGTTTGCATGCGGTATCTCACCTATGGCCTCCTGAGACTCAGCCAAGATGGGGTTGGTTAGTCTTATCTTCCAGTGCGGATGAGGAGGCCTAGACAGAACCACAGGAGATGAAGAACCTCGAACCCTGACTCTGTCCTCAGTGCACAGCAGCAGGGCGCCATGGGAACCAAGCCTCCTGTCCCTAGTGGGTAACCTCAAGGGATGTGGCTGGGATGGTCCAGGCTCTCTGCCTTTCCCTTTGGGAAGTGGTGAGGATGACAGTACTCACTTGAGGTTACTGTGAAGGTGACACAAGGGGACACTGAAGCTCAGGCATACCAGTGGCTGCTGTCACCTGAGTCTGCTAGGGTGGCACCTTCCAGCTCCTAGGGAATGGAGCTGGTGCTCGTGATCAGCCCAGGCTGGGTCTCTCACCTCCAGTAAATATGTCAAAGCTTTAGGGTTCCCCAGCCACTCATGTATGTCTCAGGCCGGAGGGGTTCTGTACATCACCAGTGTGAGCTGGTCTCTACTTTTTTGTCTGCTTGCACTGCTGGGAGTTGAACTCAAGACCTTAGCACGTGCTAGGCCAAAGCTTTGCTGGGAGTCTAGCCACTCCTGATGAATTCAGAGACAGCTGGAAGGAAGCAGCCTTCTGAGGCCTCACTGCCCCGGGGCCTTTGACACTGGCTGCTCCCTGGAGACAGCCTGGGAGGAGGGTGTAACTAGCAGGCTCAGGACAGGAAAATGAGTTGAGCAGAGCTCCCAGTCCAGCAGGGCCTGTGATTCACCAGGGCCTGGCAGTAGGGTGCAGAGGGGCGGATCTGACTGAGCTCTGGCTGAGGATTAGGATAGCCAGATGGGGTTTGGGAGGAAATCCCGTCCTTCCTGCGGCTGGGAAATGGGCGTGGTATGCTTGGGCCTGGACTGGGAAGGGGGAACCCGAGTGGGGGAGATACTCGGGGGGGTGCCTGGTGTGGAGTGGGTGGGAGAGTGCGGGTGACCCGAGCTTTTCACGTGGGGCTGCTCAGTGGGACTCTGGAAACAGAGATCAGAATGACTTAGGGACAGGCTAGACAGCATGAGTTTGACAGCTGCAGGTGGATGCGTCGCACCACCAGCAAATGGATGTTCTGTTTGGCTCTTGAAGTCACCAGGTTGGAGAACACAGGTGGGAAAATGCAGTTGAGAGGTGTCACCGGGGAGGACACTGACAGTTACAGGACCAGAGACCACAGATGTGGAGTCTGCGCATGACAGTTATAAAATGCCCTGGACTATATTCCACTCCTGTAGGGCGGAGTCCTCGATCCCAGGCCTGGAGTGGCCCAGGGTGACGTCCTAGTGCTGCCCTGACAGAGCCGCAGGCTGGCGAGTAGCACAGCAGATGCCATCTCTGTGTTGTGGAGCTGCCTCCGAATCACGGCGAAGAGAGGGTGGCTGCTTCTCCGGGCTCCTAGACGTGTGCGCTCCGGGTCTTCTGCTGGCCCTGACGGATGCTGGCCCTGATGGGTCCATCTCACTGGAGATGCACAGTTTCCGTCTCTGCCAGTGCTGCCACACGCTGTGTGAGTGTGTTTCTGTTTGGATTGGCACTGGATTAGGTGGACTGAAGTGCGTCTGACCTCCTGTAGACAACTCACATCTGCAAAGCCCCTGTTCCTGAGGGGCTAGGTGAGACCAGCCAGGCACAGGTCTCCTATCTGCCTGTTCCTTGGTCTTGCTGCACTTCAGGACTCAAAAGTTTCTCCCTCTCAGAAGACCCAGGACTCTCCTTACTGTTCCTATCCACCCCGAGCCTGAGCATTCTGGGAGCAGGCCCGGTTTCTAACCCCTGCCTACCCTGGCTTCACAGTGCTGCCAGGGTGGCTGTGAGCCCTGGCTTTCCACTTAGTTCTTTATGACTTCTTTTTTTAAAAAAAATTAATTAATTTATTTCTGGTTTCAGAACCTTTATTTGTTTATTCACTCATTTCCATGGCCGGCTCAGCCCGCCCCGAGGGCAGGGCTGGCGCAGCCTGTGGTGCTGGGGATCAAACCGCAGTCCCTGCAGCCGCCCAAGCTTTCCTAAGCAGGCGCTTTAGATCACTGAGCCATCCCGCCAGGCCCCCTCTTTATGACTTCTTGGCTGATCTTTCAAACCACCCGTTGCCTCAGTCTCCCTCCCTGTGAGATGGTGTTGTTAAGAGAGAATTTAATAAATTATACAGAAAAATGTCTGTAGAGCAGCTGGTCTTGGAATCTCTCCAAGAGTGGCAGTGGGGTTTGTTGTGTGGCGCTTGGGATCTTGCCTGGTGTCTGAGAATCTCTCAAGCAAGTCAGCATATGATCCCAGCACTTGGGAAGCTGAGACAGGAGGACTGCCACAACTTCAAGACCAGTATGAGCTATATCCATTACAAGACCCTGTCTCAAAACCAAGAAAAAAAAAAAACAACCTTGTGGGATGCGGGAGTCCAAGCACATGGATGGGACCTTTCCTCAGCACCCCTCTCCCTGCCCGCCATCCCCAGGAGCCGGCTGATTACAGTTTGAGCCTGGGCTTGCTGCTGACAAGTGGTGGTGTGCAGGGGTCTCAGTTTGACTCAAGGCCACAGCACTGCACCTGGCGCTTGTCTTTCATGTGGATGGAACAAACTCAGTTCACTCCATCTGCGGCACCTATGGTTGCTACAGCGCGTGAGTCACCGTTTACTGTAAAGCTTTCAGATGCCCGGCAGACATGCCAGTTTGGAGGACAGCGCTCTGTGGGGACCAACAGCCTGGCCTCAGTGTCTTCACATGAGTTCTGTGGTCTTTGTGGGGTGAGGTCTTAGCTAAGAGTGCCCGGGCTCCTCAGCACTCCCTTGCCAGTTCTCCGCCTAGAAGTTTATTTTACTTAGAGCCAAGGAAGGCACTAGTTAAAGTGAGTTGGGAGAAGTCTGTGTGGGTTTGTGTTTGCCTGCTCCGAGACTGGAGGTTTTGTTTTTTTGCTGGACTATTAGGGTTTTGTTTTGTTTTGTAAAAAAAGGACTCACTTCTTTTCTTAGCCAGCGGCCTTGGAGACCATTGTTCCTTTAAAGTGGGAATGTCTTTGGTTCTCTCTGCCACCTGAGGACAGCTGTGTTTTCTACTGGGGAACTGAACCTGCAAAATTCCATGGTAGAGGGAGCTTGGGGTTCCTCCATCTTTGGGGATATGTTTGGTTGGACAGTAAGACCCCAGGCCCAGAGAAGCTCCTCTTGCAGGTGGGACAGGCTGAGGGTGGCTGGAGAGGCACCTCCAGAGTGCCCTGTGTGTGCTGACACCGGTAATAGGCACATTTGCGGTGGGCTTGCGTCAGGTCAGGGGCACTCGGCCTAGAAGGTGGAGTCTGCTTGGACAGGTAAAACGCGGCCCAGCAGGTCTTGTGTGCCTGTTTGTGCCTTGGAGAAGTTATGTGATTTCCCTGCCTTAGCTTCCGCATCTGCAGAAAGAGTTAGAGACGGTTCCTTCCCACTGGGTGGTTTGGCAACCCAGTTGAGGCCTATGTGTAGTAGGACTCAGAAAGTGGGTGTTGTAGGCTAATTTCTGCCTCTCTGCTCTGTCATTTGCTATTGGCTTGCACAGAGCCCTTCTGCCCTACCCACAGCCAGGACCTCCTTGGGGCTGCTCTACCCTGGCCCCAGCTACAGTGCCTGAACCAGTCCTTTCCTGGGTATTTTGAGGATGGCACGGGACCTGCAATTTGTTTCACACCCTCTTGTCCGGCTCTGGGCAGTTGGGCATGGGAGTGGTAAGCTTTGCCTTTTCTAAGGCCCCTGGTCATGGTTTGGATCTCCCAGGGATTTTCGTGTGTCCCCCGGAAGCAGACAAGAGGCCAGCCAGGACATCCATGCTGGATTCCGAGACTTGGCGCTTTCTGCATAGAAGCAGGGTGCAGCTTCAGAGGGCTCGAGATGGGGGCTCTAGGAGTGTGCGGGATAATGGGTGCCATGACTAGACGTTAGCTCACAGAGGATGTGGCATCAGGGTGATGTCCTTTGCCCTGTCCCCTTCTCTCTTTGGCAGTGTCCCCTTGAGTCTGCACCTTCTTCCCTCCCCAGCTTTTGGGGTTGGAGGGTTTTCCTGCAGCATTTCACCCTCGCTTCTGGATCAGCCGTCTCCAGCCTGCGGATGTTGTTATTGCCTCTCCGACCTGGTGTTTGCTGGCTGCTTTGCGGGTACGGTCCTCAGTGCAGGGATTCCATCCAAGCAGGCTGGTGTCCAGTGAAGAGGGGGCATAAGGTGCCCGATGGGAGCTCCCCACAAAGAGGTGGGGTGCACCTGTGGCTCCCTATCACCTCAGGCAGAGGGTAGTTAGAATTTAGCAGTCCTTCTTTACATAGATCTGGGTACTGGGCTGCATGGTTATCACTTGAGTGGTGCCTGCTGTGCTCTACAAGTCCCCGTACATGGGGCACTGACGGTGGCTTCCACCCGAATCTCTTGGTTACTGCCAGACGTACCTGGGATGACACTGTTCTGGCTTTGGTGCAACCCACTAGCGCTTTTCCCTCCTCCCTGCACCTCCTCCTCTTTTGTCACGTTCGGTCACTTCACATAGGCATTAAACCTGCCATGGACTATCGTGATGCACATGAATTTTCTAAAGCTTTAAATCTGGAAGAACTTGTTTGTCCCAGTGTTTTTAATATGAAATGACGTCTGGGTTGCATTAGCCAGGAGCCCCAGCGCCATGGCCTCTCAGGAGGTGTGGGTCCTTTTCCAGCTGTGTGTTGGCGTTGGGTCTTTGCTTCTGCCAAGCAGTGCTCCCTCCCCGCAGTGGGTATCCCAGGAAACTCAGGCTCCCCACTTCCTTGTGGGACGACAGAACATCTCATTGGTGGGGCGCTCTAAGAGTGGAGTTAAGCTGCTGAGAGGCCTCTACTTTCTTTTTGATTAATGTGTTCTTGTCTGTAATGGAAACCATAACACACAAGTTGATTACTAAAATTTGACTCGGGTTAATGAGAACCCTGTGAGAGGGACCCACTTCCTCTTCATTTTTGCTTTATTTTTGAAAATGCTGTACATCCGTTTCTTTTCTCTTCCTCTGGGCTTTTCTTTTTCAAAACTCACCAACAGCCTACTACGCGAAAAAACAAAAAAACTAGAAGACCAAGCTGGACCCTGGCAAATGCTCGGCCCTTTCTCGTCCTGCTGCCTTTCCTCTACCCTCCAGACAGGCTCTGTGTGCAGATGGGGCTGGAGAGCTTGAGGAGTGGATGGAGACTCGGAGGGGTGGGGCTGGGGGATTCATGGGAGGCCTCCTGGGAGTCGGGCTGGGCAGTGCTATCCTACTTGGGTCCCATGGTCTTCTTTTTTTTTTTTTTTCAAAAGCTTTACCAGAGTGTTTTCTTTCTCAGTTTTAATGCTAATTGGCAAACAATAATATGTATCATCACATTATTAACTAGCATATTCCTCCCCTCTGTTTACCACTTATTTGTGGTCACAGCCCTCATAGTCCTGTTAGCTGTTTTGAAGAACATTTGATGTTAGTGCTAGTCACTGTGCTATGGAACCAGAACACTGGAGCTTTTTCCTCTTAGCACTCTATGACCAGTATGTTCTATTATTTTTGTCCACCTGCCCTCTGAAAACCACTATTCTACCCTCTTCTTTGGTGAATTCAACTTTTTAAAATTCCACATTTATGATGTGGTGGTGCCCATCTGTCATCCCAGCACTCAGGAGGCTGAGGCAGGAGGATCACTGTGAGTTGGAACCAGCCTGAGGTACATAGTGGGTTCAAGGCCAGCCAGGCCTCCATAGTGAGCCCCTGTCTCAAAAGCAAAACAAGGGCCGCAGAGATATCTTAGTGGTCTAAGTGCCTGCCTAGACAAGCACAAGGACCCAGGTTTGATCCCCAGTACCATGTGCTGTGCCAGTCCCCCCGCTCCCTGGGCATGCCAAGCTAGCCACTAAGGCCAGATGTGGTGGTGCACACCTGTAATCCCAGTGCTGAGGAGGCTACAATAGGAGGATCACTACAAGTCTGAACTGCGTAGTGAGACCCTCCACCAAAAACTTTTTTTTTTTAAAGAAAAGCAAAACTAAACGAAACTTCTGCATATAAGTGGGCCGATACAGGATTTGTCTTCTGGCACCTTCTGAGTACTTATTTCACTCACCAGTGTTCTCTAGATTCACCCACGTTGCCATAAATGACAGAAATTCCTGCTTATTTTGAGACTGAATTAAAAAAATCATTGTCATATATCACATGTTAGCTATCCACTCCTTCGCTGGTGGACATTTAAGGTTCTGTGGTTGTGCTGTCCTCAACCCAGGAGTGTAGATGTCTCTTAGACATTCAGATTATGATCCCGGTGGGCACATTTATCCAGGAGCGATTCTGCTACATCATACAGTGCTTCTATTTTTACTGCTTCTAAGAACCACCATACTGTATTCCAAAAACAGTTAGAACTAATTTACATAGCACCAATACCATACAAGCATTATCCTTCTCTCCACATTCTAACGCTTATTATCTTGGTAGTCAGTTTAGCAAGTATGAGGTGTTCATTCTTTGTGGTTTTAATTTGTATTTCTCTGATAGAAGCATTGAACAATTTTTCAACTACCTGCTGACCACCGGACTTTTTTTTTTTTTTTTTGAGAAATGTCCATTTGTATCATTCACAATGTTTTTTTTTTTTGTTTGTTTGTTTTTTGATAGCGCTGTTTTTAGTTCTTGAGTCATTTGGGTTGCTTGTGTATTTCGGGTATTAGTTCTTCATCGGATGTATGGTTTGCAGAGATTTTCTCCCAATATACAGGCTGTTAATTGTTTTCTCTGCTGTGCAGAAGCTCAGTAGTCTGATGTAATCCGTTCGCCTTTGTTTTCATTGCCTGCGCAGTCGTGCTCACATCCAAGAAATCTTTGCCAAGACTGATGTTGTAGGGTTTCTCTCCAGTGGCTTTATACCTTCAGGTGTTATGTTTTAAGTCTTTGATGCCATTTGAGCTGATTCTCTTTTTCAGGGTCTCACTCTAGTACAGGCTACCCTTGAACTCCCTTGTGGAGTCCAGGCTGGCCTTGAATTTATAGGAACCCTCCTGCCTCAGCCTCTTGAGGGTTGGGATGATAGATGTGTGCCACCATGCCCAGCTGAGTTGATTCTTGTATAAGAGGTGTGATAGGGGCTGGGGAGAAAGCTGAGTGGCATAAGTGCCTGCCTGGTGAGCATGAGGTCCTGAGCTCAATCCCCAGTAAAAATTAAAAGAAAAGAAAAGAAAAAAAAAAAAAGAAGTCTGATAAAGATCCACTTCTGGGGCCGGCAAGATAGCTCAGCAGTCTAAAGCGCCTGCTTAGGCAACCACGAGGACTGCGGTTCAATCCCCGGCACCACATGCTGTGCCAGCCCCATCCCCAGAGAGGGCTGAGCTGGCCATAATATAAATAAAGTAAAAAAAAAAAATCTACTTCCAGGGGCCCGGCGGAATGGCTCAGCGGTCTAAAGCGCTTGTTTGGGAAAGCTTGGGCGGCTTCAGGGACTGCAGTTCGATCCCCGGCACCACATGCTGCGCCAGCCCCGCCCTCAGGGCAGGCTGAGTCGGCCATAAAAATGAGTGAATAAACAAACAAAGGTTCTGAAACAAGAAAAAAAAAAAAATCTACTTCCGTTCATCTGTATGTGACTAGGTCATTTTCATCACTTAATGAAGAGGCCATCTTTTTCATTGCTCATTCTTGGCATTATTTGCTGGACAGAAATTGACTAAGGATACATTTATTTCTAGGCTCTCTAGCCTATGCCATTGTCTGCCATATCTGTTTGGGTGACAGTTCTGTGCTGTTTTGATTATGATGGCTTCATAATACATTTCTTTCTTTCTTTTTTTTTTTGTGGGACCGGGGTTCAAACTCATGACCTTGCACTTACGCAGCAGGCACTTGTGCCTCGGAGCTATCTCCCCAGCTCCAGTACATTTCAAAATACATTAGCATTCTCCTATATTCATTCTTTTTGATCAAGACTGCTTTGGCTATTGATGCTTTTTGTGACTCCATAAGAATTTTACATTTTTTTTCTTTTTGTGAATAATGACATCAGAATTTTCACAGCAACTGCATGGAGAACGCAGATCACTTTGGCTAGTGTGGCCATTATGCTTCTAATTTATGAGCACAGGAAAGCTCCCTATTTAATGAACTAATTCATTAATTTCACCTTTAATTTTCTTTCAGCAGTATTTGCAGTGTTCAGTGTATCAATCTTTCACTTCCTTTGTTAACCTTACTCCTAAACAATGCATTTTTATGCCATTGTATATTGCATTGTTTTGTTAATTTCTCTTTCAGATAGTACATCGTGTAGAAAAGCTGCCTATTTTCGTAAGTCAATTTCGTTTGCTCAAGTTTATTGGATTTGTCTATCGGTTCTATCAGTTTTCTCGTGGAGCCACTAGGACTGGGTGGGCAAATCTCACTATCAGCACACAGATAACTCAGTCTTCCTTTCTTATTTCCTTCCCTTTGTTTTTCTTTTTCTTACCTGATTGCTCTGGCTCGAAGCTGGGGTTTGAAGGCTGAGTGGAATTTTATTACCGAGAGAACTCTGCGGAGGGGGCTGTGGGGAAGCAAAACCAAGAGCACACGGTGGCAACCCAGAAAGCTCACACATCTTGGATTTCAAAGCATTTCCGAGTTTAGACTTTTAGACTGGGGATGCTCAACCCTTAGGGTGCATGCAAATACCCTAACACAGGAAGAATTCAGGAAACACTTCAGGTCCCAGGCATTTTACATAAGGGATGCTAATCTGTCCCACAATGTGTCAAAGCAAAGGTTGTTCTACCCTGGGTCTAAGTGGTGCCCCTCTGTGGCAGCCCTGTCCTGTCCTTTGTCTCCTCTGACAGTGGCTTCCAGAGTCGGTATGGGACTGAGGCTGTCAATTTGTCGCACAAATGAGCGGTAGTCACCGCAGTGTCCTGGTCCAGTTACACATCTGCTTTCTTACTGCCTTTCTCCTCCTAGGATGTCCTCTGTCTCTTTCCTCTTCTTCCTCTCTAGCCTTTCTCCACTGCCATGTAATTTTAGTTCTCAAGATTCTCCCAGGGCTGTAGATCAGTTAATCTTAGAATCCACGAGCATCTTGCCTTTTATCTGTATTCGCTATATTGGGGTCTGTGCTTCTGCTGCTGAAAAAAAAAAAAAAAAAGGAAAGCCAGATGCCAAGAGCATTCGTGCAGTGCTTGCTATCTGCAGGGTGCTGGGGCCTGGGGGTGATGGTCACAGCTCTTGCTTCAGGCCGTGTGCGGACTCAGTGGAGAAGGGGTCCGAGTGCTCTGTGCTTCCAAAGCGTAGGTCCTTCCAGTTCTTGGAGAGCTCAGAATTCTCTTTCCATCGTCCCAGGCTGCCAGTGAGAACAGAGGGGGTTTTGTTGCACAAACCAAGGACTAAATCTTGAGCTCTGGATGTTCTTGCCTGTCACACTCACTTCAGACAAGAAGTTTGGAGGGGCTTGGTTGCGTGCTTGAGGTCCCACTAAGTGGGAGAGCCTAGGTTTGGAGGAAGAGCTGAGAGAGTTCGTGGTTTCTCTTGGCCATAGTTTTACCTACAATCAAAAGTATTTGTTATTCTCCCTCCTTTCCCCCTCTTGCCAGTGGAGGCTGGCTTAGGTAGCACTTTGAGCAGTGGGGTGATAACACACTTTGGCAGTGCTGTCTTCAAAGGGCTGGGTGTTCCATGTTTCCAGGGGCAACTGGCCTTGGGGGAGTGGGCCTCAGTGTCAGGTCCCTCTGTCCACCTGCAGGAGACAGCATGAGGAAGTTTGGGAGGTCTGACTCTTTGTCCCAAAGCTCTGAAATCCATAGCACCAGTGCCATTGCTTTCTCTGGCTCTCTTTCACTTTCTACTGCATTTCTGATGGAGTCCTGGACCACAGCTAGGTGGACGAGGAGCCTGGAACATACCTGCTCAGAGGACTGTGGAGAAGGAAAGGGGCGTGCATGCCACTGTGCTTGACCGAGATCAGATCTGACCCCTGGTTCCCTGCAGGATTGGACTCAGCGGCTATGGCCTGGGCCACTGGAGGAAAAATCCAGTGGGCTTGCAGCCCCCAGTGCCTCTGATTCATCCAGAAAACTAGGAGAGGTTTGCTTAGCCAGAGATGCCCCCCTTCTCTGGTGGAAACGAAAGCAGCAGGAACTCAGGGGTGGGTCAGTCTTGGCGGTGCAATCCTTCCCTGTGTTGCCTGGGTGTGGGCAGAGGGGCGCCCTTTGTACAGCCATATTGTGGTGCACCCCTCTCTGCCTCCTGTTCACAAACGGTTACGGGGAGCCCGAGGCTGGCAGCTCTGATCTGCCCACATCCTGGGTTGCCGTCCGGCCTCCGGGTGTTGGGTGGGGGGCTTTATACCCACAGACTTTATACCCACACGCCAGGGCCCCAGCAGCTCTCGAGCCATGCACTTAGGAGGACCTGGGGGATTCCTTACTCAGCCCCTGGTTTTGCAGCGGGCTGCGTGGACGCAGACAGGGGAAGTCGGCCACCACAAGGTTATGCAGTCCACGTAGCCCTGCCGGGTCTCAGACCCAACACCACAGAAGGAGCTGAGGGAGTCCGGCCCTGCGTGCCCTACCTGTCCTGTTTTCCCTGGAGCTGGAGCTGGTGTTACAAATGAGGCCCCCACGACTTCATTGCAGAGAATGCAGTTGGGTACAGTGCGCCTGGTGGTTGCCTAAATTTAAACGAAGTGGGCTGGGGTGGGTGTGAGTGCACAAGATCGGCGCGGCGCTTTCATTAAAGCACAATGTGTTGGGGGAAGGTTCGGCTTTTTATTTTTACTTCACTGAATGAGGGTTGAGCACAGAGCTAATGCTTTTTTTCTTTCCCTTTTCTTTTTTTTTTTTTTTTAAATGATTAGATACCTATATTTTTATAGTCTCAAATCAGAACTGGTGGTGTGCTTTGCTTCGAGCCTAAGCCTCAGTTAAAATAGGCTGAGTTGGGCTATCGTTGTTTTGCTTATTGTTACTATTTTGCATTTCATGATGGGGAGACCAGTTGTTGGGCAGGGTCCTGACCATCCTCTGACAGTTCTGGTTAGACTTAGGTTCCCTTCCCAATTCCGCTGTGACCCCAGATGTGACTTCTGAATTTCAGTCCCCACCCCTGCAATGTGGGTGGCAACAGCACCGTGCGGGAATCAACGTGGGTCTATAGTCACAGGTGTGAAGCCCCTGGCTCGTGGCGCGACACCTGGGGGCGGGGGAACGGGGGGAGTCCTTCTGTTCTGAGCCTCCTGTGCTCCGTCCCCAGCTTTCTGGGGACAGAGCAGGACAGAGTAGGACATCAGGTTGATGTGGTAGTGCGCAGAAGGTGAGGGCGAGGGCGAGGGCGAGGGCCTGGTATGGAGGCATGAAATGCGCGGGGCTGGGCACTGTGTGCGCATGCGCATGTGTGTAGGCGTGGACTTGGGAGAGGGGAAACCGGCTCCTCTCTTTGGGAGACATAGGAAAAACTATTAGAGGCAGCCAGACTCCTGCCTCATGGAGTGTCTTCCCCGGCTTCATCTCATTCGCTCTTTGCAGTCTTTTAGCCTTGGAAAGCACAGATTTAAAACTCCGGTCTGTTGTTTCATGGTAAAAGAAAATCACAGCAGAGAAAATGAAATCGCCTATAATCCCACGCTGCTGCAGGCACCCCGCGGGAGGAGTTTGAGGGCCACGTCCCAGCCTTTTATCTGCGCATCTACAAGGTGGGAGTGTTTGCCGGCCTGTTCATTTGTACAAAACCAGAATTGCAGTGCACACATTGTTACGTAAGGTGCTCTGTAAAGACTATATTATGGCGCTTGCTTGTTGTCAGCCTGGCTCTGGGCTTTGGCGCTGTACTCAATCACGCAGATAGTCCATAGCGCATTTCGCCAGCACCCCATGGTTCATTTAAACGACTCCTGTTCTGTGGCTCCTTCAGTTACTGCTGTAGGGGGTTTGGGAGTGGGGTTTTAATAGCAGGTTACTGTGGTAGGACAGCAGTTCTCCCTCCGGTGGAGCACTCTGAACTGAACAGCTCTGTAAGCATCAGAGCTCACTGTTCCTCCGGTGTGTAGACCGGCCTGAGCTCACCGGCTTGCGCTGTGCCCTCTGACCCTCCTTAGGAAGCGTTCCTTCCAAGGGGCAGTGGGAACCCTGAAAGATGGCTGGTGCTTTCCTGACCCCCAGTTCGCCTCTCTGAAAAATGAAGGTCATCATACCCGTCCTACGGGAAGGTGAAGGTGAAATACAACCGTGGCCTGTGATGGGCATTGTAACCTGCAGTACCACGGAGGTGGCCGAGCTGTACCTTGGTCTCTGCCTCCCCATCCTTGGCCCCTGAGGAAGGCTGACCACCTCCCTCTGGGGTCATGCTGGGGCTGTGAGAATCCACCAGGCCCCTTTCTCCCCAAGATTGTGGTTCTGGGGCCCTTGTGCTGACAGCTCCAAATTGGCCATGGTGGGAGTATTTATGCCATGGAAATTATTGAAAAATGCAATAATCACATTTGTTAGGTTGGAGAGCAGCTTGTTAAGTGTTCGCTATCTGGCCACTAGAGTTTCCAGGGCTCTTGTTCAACATTCGACGCAGGTTATTTTGAGTTAGAGTTTATAGTTCTTCTTTCACTTGTGAAGGTCTCGGGTTTTTTGTTTGTTTGTTTGTTTGTTTGTTTGTTGTTCTTTTTTTTCTTCCCCCTCCTGGAGTATAAGCTCCTGAGGACAGGAATTGGGAAGTTGAAGTCCCTGATTGCTTGTATTGTGGCTACCATGGAGACCCACAAAACAGCGTTTACATAAATGAGCTCATGGCTTTGCATGGAAAATTATTCTCCAAGCCACACTCAGAGGGACCTGAAGTAGCTGCACAGGCCCCTGGCCCAGTCCTCTCTTAATGATCGTTTATTGATGGGTCTTACATACACAGAATTTTAGTTATTTAGCCTAAAAACTGTCCAGGGTATAATAAAGGGGCTTTATTTCCCTGTGTTTCCATCAGTGGCTGTAATAACAGTGGCTAACGAGAAATAGCTAACATTTATTGATTGCTGTGTACCAGGTACGTCCTAAAAGCTTTTACAAAGGCTCTCCTATTTATCCCTCGCCTCAGCTAAATAAGGAACACATTAGTATTATCCTTTAAGTAAATGAGGAAAACGGGAAACTTGGAGGCATGATTGAAGGACAGCGAGGGCTGGCTGCTCATTCATTGATTCGCAGATCCATTCACTCGGCATCAAAGCCCTGCTCTGCGCTGTCATTCATTCATTCCTGTGGCCCTGAAGCCTGTCCTGCACCTAGAGGATCACCTTGTGCACTGACAAGCTCTTGTCCCATTTCCAGTACTTGGGAGGGGGAAGCAAGGCTTTGTCCACAGGGAGGTCCACAGCAAGCCTGTTCTGGGAAGGTCCACAGCAAGCCTGTTCTGGGACTAGCAGGCACAGACCCTCCAGCACACCAATCCGAGCTCTGAGGCCCTGGGTTGATGGAGTCCAAGGGAGGCCTGGGCTTGCAGGAGCCGCGGGAGGGGGAGAGGAAGCGATGGAGGTCAAGGCTAGAAGATGTGCATGTTCAAAATCAGAGTCCGTCCCTCCAAAAAACCCATTTCTAGAAGATGGGACCTTCTGGCATCTCACAGAGACAGACAGACTGACAGACACACACGCCGACAGACTGACAGTATTTTGTGATTGTCTTCCCCATCCTGTTCTTGGTAGGCCAACCAGCGTCAAGAGTGGCTTTGGTAACATCTAGTGAGCATCATGTTCATTTCAAAAGATCTTTAAAAGCCCTGCCTTAGGACATAAGGGAGCTGGAATCCATTCTTGCTCTATGGATAAGAACTCTAGTGGACCTTGGCCTCAGCTTCCTCCTCTGTAGAAGGGGCTGGCCAAGCAATGTCCCTCATGCTGTCCCTTTGTGATCTGATCTCTGAGGCTGAAGACGAGCCCTGGTTCCCCTCACGAAACATTTACATCACTCAGTCCCTCTTCCTCCTCCTCCTCCTCCTCCTCCTCCTC